>CAWUDS030000372.1:0-24024 GCA_963859935.3 Lathyrus sativus | reverse complement strand
TTATATTAGAACAGAATATTATTTATTTATGTTATATTAAATATTAAACAGAATAAGATTTATATTATATATTGTTTATTTAAAACATAATATTTATTTAAAATAGAATATTTATTTATTTATAAACATATTTAAAACAGAATATTAAAACATATTATATATTATTTTTAAAAACAGAATATTTATTTATTTAAATTTGAAAACATATTATATATTTTTTTATAATAGAAACTAGATTATGTATATCAATATACACTTTTATTTAAAAAGTATGAGTTAAATCATAAAAAAATATAATTTATAATATATTTAAGTTACATATACAAACTTTTTATATAAAGTATATAATTTGTAATATATACATTTTCTAAAATATTAATATAATTTTTAATAACATATTACGTACATAATATTTGTAGAAACATATAATTTTATAATTTGTAAGTTTAAATGTTATAAAGCATGTAAATTCGTAGAAACATAATATGGTATATATTAGGTAGGTAAAGTCATAAGTTTGTAGGTAGATCTGTCGCTACTCGAAAAATGCATCGTGCAACGACGGGGAGGCGAAAAGAAAGGACAGAAGAGTCGCCACCGAACTTTATTTATCCCATGAGGGGAAAGGAAAATATCGAGAAAACCTTAAGAAAAGAATGGATAAGATGGTCTCGCAACCATGAACGGGTTCGGAAGCCGGTTATACGAGGGGAAGGTATTAGCACCCCTCGCATCCATCGTACTCGATGGGAACCTTTTGTTTGTCGATGTGTGAATTATTTGCTTAAATATTATGCTATAAAAGTGTTCTAAAAGATAGAGAGAAGGGTTTAGAAACGGGGAAAGAGAGGTAACGGAGGGGAGAGGAGAAAGAACAGACTCGGTAGGACTTCGCGGTCCTATGCCTACGTATTCTCAAAAGATATGAGAAAGTCAGAGTCGACGTAGTTCGGGGAACTACAGATATAGGGGGGAAAAGTGCTCGCCAAGACATCGCCGTCTTGTGCCTACGTATTCTCATCTGGCATGAGAAATCAGAGCAGCCGTAGTTCGGCCTACGGGTGAAAGGTGAAAAAGGGAGCTCGCCAAGACATCGCCGTCTTGTGCCTACGTATTCTCATCTGGCATGAGAAATCAGAGCGAACGTAGTTCGTGCCTACGGTGCGGATAACCGGTGTGTTTGGGGATGATGTTATCGTGCGCATTCTAGCAGTTAGGTGTTTTGCTGCTCGCTCGTTGGAGACTTAGGCATTACCTGTTTGCGGTAGAACGGACGTAACATATCCTGTTTGAAAGATTGGTTTTCGCCATGCGAGGCAAGGTATCACGTTTGATTGGTTGAGATTGTTTTTGGGGCGAGATAGGTCCTCGGATAGTAACCCCTACAGGTAGTACCCAATTCTTTATCTCAAAGTTTTTGTTGTAAAAAAAAAATGTGTGGCGAACGTAGCGTCTTCGTATTGAGAGACGAGTATCGAGACCACACACACTACAGTGAGTATCCTGACACTCAGAGAGGAAGAAGACTACACTCAATCCTCTCTCTTTAGTTCAACACAAAGAGAACTTCATTCTCTTATTAAAGTGTTTTTGGTTTTGAATGGTAAGTGCTTTTTGCGACAGAGAACCCTACGGTAAACGTCAGCACTCGGGATAGGAGAAGGCCTACGCCTAACCACTCCACGACCATTCAATTTTTATTGTGAAAATGATTTGAAAATGCGCTCGGTGCGACACCGAGGTTTTAGGTGTGAAAGGTTACAGAAGGAAATTGTGAAAGGAGAGGTGATGAAAGAAGTCGTGTCTTCGTATTGAAAGACGAGTATCGAGACCACCCTCACTACAGTGGGCATCCCAACGCTCGGAGAAGAAGAGGTCTACACCTAATCTTCTCTCTTTAATTCGATACAAAGAGAAATTTATTCTCTTATTAAAGATGGTTTAAAGATGGACTCGGTCCGAGACCGAGGTTTTTAGGAAGGAAGGTTTGAAAAGTCACTCGGTGCGGGACCGAGGTCTTAGGAGGAAAAGGGGTGGAAAAGTCTTCGTATTGAAAGACGAGTGTCTAAACCACCCACACTACAGTGAGCATCTCGACACTCGGAGAGGAAGAAAGTCTACACTTAATCCCCTCGTTTAATTCAATACAAAGAAAAATCAATTTATTATGGTTTGAAAATGGACTCGGTACGAGACCGAGGTTTTAGGAGAGATGGTATGGAAACGTCTTCGTATTGAAAGACGAGCGTCGAAACCACCCTCACTACAGTGGGTATCCCAATACTCGGAGAGGAAGAAAGTCTACACTTAATCCCCTCTTTTAATTCAATACAAAGATAATTTATTTCTTTATTGAAGAGATTTGATAATGGTTTGATAGCGTCGGTGAATTGAATCGGGACAAGAAATGAGGAGAGAAAAGAGGTGGTCTCAGATCCTTCATTTCTCATCAATAATTTGACAGAGGATCGAAGGAAATGTCGTCATCGACCAAAACAAATGAAAATGAAACAAAAGCCCAATGACAAATGCGGAATATGATCAACTTCTAAAATGGAAAATAAAATCTTCTTAATAATAAAATGCTATTTAAAATCTAAACAAAAATTTGTTAAGAAATTCAAACAAAACTCTAAATAAAATGAAATGAAATTTTATGTGTAATAATAATATAAACTCTAAATATAAAATATAAATCTAAATACACTAATATTATAGAAACTACATATTAAATAAAATAAAATTATAAACAAAATAACTATATATGTAATATACAGTAACAATATATACATAATAAATAATAATGATAATATATAAAACTATGATAATAATTAAGAAATAAAAAAAACAGACTGGGGGTTTAAAAAAGGGAGACGTGTGTGTCCAACGGTTATGGGCTTTTTGAGCCCAAACCACCAATAGCAAATTGAGAAGAAGATCCAAACAGACCCTAGACAAACAAAACTGATAATTTTCTGTCAAAACAAAACCAAGCCCTGAAAAGAAGAAAAAGTAGTGCTGCGACTCCATAAGTGCTTATTTGCAGAAGCGCTTTTGCTCACCCCAAAATCTTGTAATGGCAGTTCTCGGCGATTTTTCTGGAAATGGGATTGCAAAGAACAGCAGAAAACGGTAGAGATTTGTTGAGTTGTGAGTTTTAGTGAATATTGTTGGACGGTTTCAGAAGGTGAACATCAATCACAGTCACGGTGGCTCGGATCAAATCAATAATGATGATCATCACGAAAACATCACCGCATCTCGATCTTCTCAGGTTTGTTGTTGATTTCGTTCGGTGTTCATGGTCAAACTCACTTCATCTCATGCCCGACTCGTGTCCATCTCGCTATCGCTTGAGCTTCGTCGTTTTGATCCAGGTTGTCATTCAACCAACTCCTCATCTTCTTCCTTAGATCTGGTTTGTTTCTGTTTATGGTTGGTGATCTTTTCGAACTATTGAAAGTGATGGTCGTGGGGTTTGTTTGGTGAAGCAGAAGTTGAAGAGCTGATGGGTCGGATTTGGAGTTCACGTGTGATTTACAAGGTTGTTGGGTTTTATGGCTGAAGTTTGTTGAAGGTTATGGAAGCGAGTTTCGAGTTTGAAGGGGTTGTCGTGTATGAAGTGGGGTTGAAGATGTATATGTGGTGGAGTTTTTTATGGAGAAGGTGAAGTTGCAGTGTGATTTTAAGTTGATATTCAGTACCAGTTGTAAGCAGAGGTCTCCCCTTTTCTGTCTCTCTCCCTCTTAAAACAAGAATGAAGGGAAAAACATTGGTTTCTCTGTTTTCAATTTTGTCCAGTTGTTGCAGGGTATGTTTGTTGGTCTGGTGTGAGTTTGCAATTTGTACGGTTTGCAAAAGGTTGTCTGGTGTGGTAAATTGGAGATTAAACTGGTGTGGATTTGTAGCAGGGTAGTACAGAGGAGTGCCGCGTGAGATTGCAAGCTGTCCCAATTTGTTTTGCTTTTTTCTCAGATTTTAGTTAATGTTGATTAGTAAAAAAAAAATGACTTTAATAAAACTTAATAATACTCTAATTAGCTAATAATGATTCTAATAACTAATCCTAAATTAAATAACTACTAATTAAATTAATACTAGTAATAAAATCCTAATTAATGAAAACTAATTTAAATAAATAAATAAAAGAAAATAAAAATCTAAATAATAAATAACAATTAATCCTAATTAAATTAAATATTCTAATAAAATAACAAATAAATAAATAAGCTAAAAACTATAAATAACTCTAATTAATTCTATAAAACTTAATAAAATCCACACAAAACAAAATTCTATATTAAAACAAAATAAAACTCTATTTAGCTCCTAATAATAAAAATACATTAAAAATTATATTTAACCTAAAAGCTATTTCTAAACTATATAATTAAATCTATTTAAAATAAAAAAAAAAAAAAAAAAATTTTTTTTAATAAAATTAAAAACTATTAAAACTCTAGAATAAAAAAATCAAAATCTAAAAACTATTTAAATCCTAAAATATCTCTAACATTACTAACTTAATTCTAAAATCCTAAAGTATCTCTAACATTAAATCAAATCTAATTAATTCTAAAATCCTAAAATATCTCTAACATTACTAACTTAATTCTAAAATCCTAAAATATCTCTAACATTACTAACTTAATTCTAAAATCCTAAAATATCTCTAAAATTAAATTAAATCTAATTAATTCTAATATTAAAATAATTCTAAAACAAATTAAATCTATGCTATAAAAATAATCTATTTCTATTCTAAATAAATAAAAAAACTATTTCTAATAAAAATTCTAACTAAATTAAAAAAAACTATTTAAAAACTATTAAAATAAAATCTATTCTAAAGAAAGAAATAAATAACTATTCTAAATAATTAAATAAAGCAAAAATAATAAATAAATGCAAAATGCAATGGAAAAACGGGCGAGCACCGAAATGCGCCTATATTATCGACATGGATTGAATTATCAAGAGGAGAGCGACTTTCGCTCGATTTTGACACTGAGCTTTTCGTTTGAATTAATTTGAATTGCCTGAAACGCGAGCAAAACGGCTAAAATCCTGATAAATTCAATCTGGCCGATAACACGGGCAAAATGAAACCCAAATGATATGCAGATAAAAAAACGAAGCAAAAGCCAGTCAAAGCTAGAAAATGGGTGGGCAAATTTTAGGGTGCAACAGCTGCCCCTATTCAATCGACTTGGACCAGAAGGGATGAAAAGCAGGCGCTTTCGGACATTCAAGGTAGAAGGTGATTGAATACAAAAGAACCCGGAAATTTGCCAACCGTAAAATAGAAACCTCTGACATCGCCGTCAGCCATCAACCAAGTAAAACATCTGACTTCCCCGTCAGAACTCCACATAAAATTCCTCTGACATTGTTGTCAGAAATTCAAAACAATCAATTGGTAAATCACACCTGACATCGCCGCCAGTCATTCACAAAAATAAAGCGTCTGACATCGCCGCCGGACAACCAAAACACCCAACATCGCTGCTGGAAAACTAAATCACCTGACATCGCCGCCAGAAAAACATCCAACCTCGCCGCTGGGAAAACAAAATTACCTGACATTGCCGCCAGCTAACATCCAACCTCGCCGCTGGGAAAACAAAATTACCTGACATCGCCGCCAGAAAAAACATCCAACCTCGCCGCTGGGAAAGCAAAATTACCTGACATCGCCGCCAGCTAACATAACTCTGAGAAACACCCGACATCGCCGTCAAGTACCTGTGGGGATACAGAACTCTGACATCACCGCCAAACAACCACGGTGCTAATAAACCTCTGACATCGCCGTCAGACGAACATAAATCTGATAAGCAGCTAACATCACCGTCAACTCTCAACATCGTCCAATGATGGACGGAGAGAAAAAACATATCCAGAACTCACATCGTCTAATGGTAGACAGGAAGAACAATATCCAAAATACTCACATCGTCCAATGATGGACGGAGAGAAACATTATACCCGGATCTCGTATCGTCTAATGATAGACAAGAGGAACATTATATCCAAATCTCGCATCGTCTAATGATAGACGAGAGGAACATCATATACAAATCTCACATCGTCTAAAGATAGACGAGAGGAACATCAAATCCAAATCTCACATCGTCTAAAGATAGACGAGAGGAACATCAAATCCAAATCTCACGACGTCTAAAGATAGACGGAGAAGATCATACCGAAGGCCAGATCAACATGCACTTGATCTTATCACCTTGTCTAAAGATAGACAGGAAGAAAACTTGTCTGAAGAACCACATCGTCTAAAGATAGACGGAAAGAAAACCATACTCACGACGTCTAATGATAGACGGAGAAAATACTTGCTGGGGAAACACATCGTCAATAGGAACTGACGGAAAGAAAAACTGCTCGGGAATGTCATCATCAGAAGATTGATGGACAAAGTCATAACCGTCATATGATCTGAAATTCGAGTAAACCGACAAGCTGTCTGAACAAAGCTGCTGGATAAATGCCCCTGAACTGATTACAGAGTGATTCACACTGCCACAGAAGGCTAGCAAAAACTGGCTTATGCTTTGCATGCACATGTTTGAATTTTATGGCGTAATGCTCCATACGAAATGGAAATGCTACGCATTTGAGGATGAAATGCAAAGATGATGCAAATATGATAGCTATATACAAAGATGCAGATGCAGGCTCGGGCTGCTGGGGGAAAGCTGGATGTGAAAGAACCATTCCAGCAAAATAAATGCTGAAGAGGTGAAGCCAATTCCGCTGAGAATAGCCGGATGTGCCAAGTATGATTGGACTCTCCTGGGGATAGCTTGCTCGTGCCAATGATGATTGGGCTTTTGCTGGGGAAGACAGGTGAAGGGTTACGACTTCCCGACATTCATCTTGAACTTGAAGATTGACTGTACCTGCTTGAATAGCTCTGAGTAGCTCTGAAGATATAGAGAGGAACAATTCCTTTACTTCTGATTTTGCCCCAGCCTGTGGGATCTCTGTGGGGATATTTCTTGAAAGGAAATCATAAATCTCTGTACCCTGATGGTTTGATAGGAACTGCCTCAGCATCATGAACCTTAGAAAGGTGCTTCCGATTAGCTGCCTTCTGGGTAAGGATAATATCTGTGCTCTTGGGGTGACCTGCCCCATCCTTGAAGTGATTTGCCCCTGATTGGCCGATTTGTAGAGAAGTTCCCCTGGCTGACTTCGAGAGATTTATCGAATCTCGACCTGATTGCCCCAGATTAACTGATCTTCGGATGGCTGACTCCTTTGATGATCATTTAATATGCCTTGCCCCTGCTCAACGGAGTACTCAGGCGTTCTGCATCTTGTCTCGATCGAACTTTCCACTGTAGGAACTCTCCTGATGTCAAGTGCTTATTCACAAGTAAAACAAATTGCTTTGCCAAGATAATATTAATGCAATGTATATGATAGTTTTGAAATCCTAGTCTGTTCACTAGAAAAAAGTTGTGATGTATAGTGAATGAATCACTTATCGGAATGTCAATATCAATACCCATAGGGTAAGAAAATCCTTTTAGGAGTCAGTTTCAACGCGATCTTTACCAAAGTATGCTTTCGAAACAAACTTGCTTCAATTAGGACTTTTGAAGGTTGTAACTTGGTCAGGTTCATGGTTTGAAAGGAAGGATATAAGGCTCAAAGTTCTGTTTAACCCACCCACTCTTCTTAATGTTCTCCAATCCTACGTTCAGCTAATTCGACACTCGCTCGCCTCTCAGAGGTTGACTGACAGGAGTGATGGTTCAAGAAACCATAAGTTTTCGGAGTGGCAGTCACTCGCTTTTCGTCTTTGGTGTCTGGCTCACACGACTTGTTCTTCGTCATTTTTCAATTTCCCTAATTTTGCCTGGACTGACTCTTTTGAGTACATCTTCTGATTTCGAAGTCCAGCGGGATGCCCCAATTTTTGCCTAAGCCACTTGTTTTCAAGTTATCGACTTAGCGGGCTTCTGTTTTTTCTTTTCTTTTTCGGAACAAATCAATGTGACACCGACTTGTCTGACTTGTTGAAGGGGTTGTGACTGTCTCACTCCTTGGCTGGTGAAGGATAACCACTGTGGTTCTTTAGGTACGACCTATACAGGCGTGATTGTTCCTCGAACGGGGAACACTCCTCTTGCAATCTGGATGCTCGATCAAATTAACTGACACCTACCCTGCCCCAGGTTAAGATTGAGGTTTTTTCGTTTTCAGAAAGAAATTCCTACTACTAGGCTCAAAGGGGTTGACAAGGGATTAACATCCTTATATCTTCGGTGTTTAGGATTTGAAACAATGCCTGTACATCATCAGCAGAGATTTTATTCAAAAGCATACATTCGGAAGTTTGCACCTTTAAACTTCGTCATCCTCCCTCAAGGAATTCCGCTTAAACAAGCGTTTGACATTATTGAAAAAGCAATATTGAGTGAACACGAATGGATTTAATCAAAACATGCATATTCATTTCATTATCATTATCAATCAAAAACAAACACGTCTTACAAATGAAATTTGCAAATAAGTTCACACTTAAACAGAAAAGAAACTACAAATGCAAAGGAATAACATGATAGAAAGATTGCCAGCTTCGGGGAACTGGGCTTTCATTCTTGACTTGCTGCTGAACCAGCCATCTTTTAGAATTGCTCATCAAAATCCGTCTGATACTCTTCTGAACATATGCTCTCGGTGAATCCCTCCATGACATTAGCTGCTGAACCCATATGACTTGACGAAGGAAGATCGTTGATCTGAATACCCTGAGGCGTGATTGAAAACCTGTCGGAGTCCAGCAGAGTCTGAACCTGGCTTCTAAGCACCTTACAGTCTTCAGTTGAATGCCCCTGTGCCCCAACATGGTACTCACAGCGGGTGCTGACATCAGAATCTAAAGGATGTGGAGAAGTCTCTGGATCAGCTTTCTTCGGCACTATCAAACCACCTCTGATCAAGTCTGGCAATATCTGACTGTACGACAACGGCAACTGAGTGAAATGTCTCTCTGGCTTCCTCGGTCTTCGTCGGGCGTGCTGACGTGGCCGATGACGGTATGAATGTTGACTCTGAAGGGGAGAAAATATCTGATACACAGACCTAACAGGTTGCTGACTCTGAATACTTGAAACGTCTGAAAACTGAATCTGAGGTAATGGAGATTCTGGGATAGCATTACTTTCTTTCTCCCGTTCCTCTTGAGAGCTGACAACTGATTCACTTTCATAAACTGAGGTATCTGAGATGTCTCGAATCTTTCCACTCTTGATTCCGCTCTCAATACGTTCTCCTGCTTTTACCAAGTCAGAAAAGTTTAACGTTCCGCTACTAATCATTAAATCATAGTAATGGCCCTTCAAAGTACCCAAGAAGATGTCAACCAGTTCTCGATCCTGAACCGGTGGTTGAACACGAGCAGCGAGTTCTCTCCATCTCTGCACATACCCTCTAAAGGATTCATTCTCCGCTTGAGATAATTCTTGCAACTGCATGCGGCTGGGAGTCATGTCGAGATTGTAATTGTACTGCTTCACAAAGGCATTGGCTAAATCTGACCATGACTGAATGCAACCACTTTCCAACTGCATATACCAGCTCAACGATGCCCCACTCAGACTTTCCTGGAAACAGTGAATCATAAGCTTGTTATTGTGGACATGCGAGGTCATTCTTCTGCAATACATCACCAAATGCTGCTTCGGACAACTATCCCCTTTGTACTTCTCAAAATTGGGCGCCTTAAACTTCGGAGGCATCACAAGACCTGGCACCAAACACATGCTCGAAGCATTCAAATTAAGAGTGTTCTGACTCATCAGAGCATCAAGCTTTTCATCCAACAGACGATATCTTCTCATAAACTCAACAGTCTGTGGGTCCTTAGGAGTGATCTTTGGAACAACCCTTTGGGAATCTGGCACAGAGAAAGTGAAGTTCTGATAGTCCGAGTCATGGAGAGAAGATGAATCTCTATCTCTAACAATAGTATGCTCTTGATCTTCGACAGGAATCTGCACATGCTGAGCTTGAGCAACATTGTTCACTGGAGTCCTCTGAACATTGGTCTCTCCTCTTGTCATAGCTGACATGGCCTCCATGAGTTGATCCAACTGATTCTTCATCATCTCAAACTCTTCCCTCGTAACAACCAAATTCTGCTCCTCTGAGTCCATGATCCTTCCAGAAGCTAACTCAAATCCAATGTGAATGTCGGGAAATCAACTGCGGGTTGGACAAAAGACTGGTAAGCTCTCTGCTCCAGCCGAGGATGGATATGCAAAAATGTGATGCAAATGAAATGCAATGCAAAATGCTAATGCAACACACAAAGAATCAAAGTCACAAATTCTGCAACACAACACAACGAGATATCTCTCACCTCGGGTGGACAATCTATTGGTTTATAAGAGGGTATTCCAAAGGCTTTTCAAACAAAGTCCCATGCACTAACCCTCAAAAGTTTCCCATCAGAACGACTACTCGTAAGACGGTAATCCTTTCAAAAGGATGAACACAGAGTTATGTTTTAGCAACCTTCGAAATAAGGTTCTATAAAAGGTCCTCAGAATCGCGGACTCCTAATTGGAAATAAAGACGCCGTTACGACTACACGTAAGACATAATCATCCCAAAGGGGTCTCATCTGAGCGGTGGGATTCAATCCAACTCAACGAGTCCTAAGTCTCGCAAATCAGAAAGAAACCACCTCCTAATCTTAGTGTATACTCGAAAAGCTCGGGTAGAAAGCTTTTGTTCTTACAAACCAACCAATAAACCCAACAGGTAAAAGGAACACAACATAATAAACAGTTAAAAGCAAACAAATAAAACATGTGACAAACAAATTAGGCTTGGCTTGCTAGGTTATCCCCAGCAGAGTCGCCAGCTGTCGCTACTCGAAAAATGCATCGTGCAACGACGGGGAGGCGAAAAGAAAGGACAGAAGAGTCGCCACCGAACTTTATTTATCCCATGAGGGGAAAGGAAAATATCGAGAAAACCTTAAGAAAAGAATGGATAAGATGGTCTCGCAACCATGAACGGGTTCGGAAGCCGGTTATACGAGGGGAAGGTATTAGCACCCCTCGCATCCATCGTACTCGATGGGAACCTTTTGTTTGTCGATGTGTGAATTATTTGCTTAAATATTATGCTATAAAAGTGTTCTAAAAGATAGAGAGAAGGGTTTAGAAACGGGGAAAGAGAGGTAACGGAGGGGAGAGGAGAAAGAACAGACTCGGTAGGACTTCGCGGTCCTATGCCTACGTATTCTCAAAAGATATGAGAAAGTCAGAGTCGACGTAGTTCGGGGAACTACAGATATAGGGGGGAAAAGTGCTCGCCAAGACATCGCCGTCTTGTGCCTACGTATTCTCATCTGGCATGAGAAATCAGAGCAGCCGTAGTTCGGCCTACGGGTGAAAGGTGAAAAAGGGAGCTCGCCAAGACATCGCCGTCTTGTGCCTACGTATTCTCATCTGGCATGAGAAATCAGAGCGAACGTAGTTCGTGCCTACGGTGCGGATAACCGGTGTGTTTGGGGATGATGTTATCGTGCGCATTCTAGCAGTTAGGTGTTTTGCTGCTCGCTCGTTGGAGACTTAGGCATTACCTGTTTGCGGTAGAACGGACGTAACATATCCTGTTTGAAAGATTGGTTTTCGCCATGCGAGGCAAGGTATCACGTTTGATTGGTTGAGATTGTTTTTGGGGCGAGATAGGTCCTCGGATAGTAACCCCTACAGGTAGTACCCAATTCTTTATCTCAAAGTTTTTGTTGTAAAAAAAAAAAATGTGTGGCGAACGTAGCGTCTTCGTATTGAGAGACGAGTATCGAGACCACACACACTACAGTGAGTATCCTGACACTCAGAGAGGAAGAAGACTACACTCAATCCTCTCTCTTTAGTTCAACACAAAGAGAACTTCATTCTCTTATTAAAGTGTTTTTGGTTTTGAATGGTAAGTGCTTTTTGCGACAGAGAACCCTACGGTAAACGTCAGCACTCGGGATAGGAGAAGGCCTACGCCTAACCACTCCACGACCATTCAATTTTTATTGTGAAAATGATTTGAAAATGCGCTCGGTGCGACACCGAGGTTTTAGGTGTGAAAGGTTACAGAAGGAAATTGTGAAAGGAGAGGTGATGAAAGAAGTCGTGTCTTCGTATTGAAAGACGAGTATCGAGACCACCCTCACTACAGTGGGCATCCCAACGCTCGGAGAAGAAGAGGTCTACACCTAATCTTCTCTCTTTAATTCGATACAAAGAGAAATTTATTCTCTTATTAAAGATGGTTTAAAGATGGACTCGGTCCGAGACCGAGGTTTTTAGGAAGGAAGGTTTGAAAAGTCACTCGGTGCGGGACCGAGGTCTTAGGAGGAAAAGGGGTGGAAAAGTCTTCGTATTGAAAGACGAGTGTCTAAACCACCCACACTACAGTGAGCATCTCGACACTCGGAGAGGAAGAAAGTCTACACTTAATCCCCTCGTTTAATTCAATACAAAGAAAAATCAATTTATTATGGTTTGAAAATGGACTCGGTACGAGACCGAGGTTTTAGGAGAGATGGTATGGAAACGTCTTCGTATTGAAAGACGAGCGTCGAAACCACCCTCACTACAGTGGGTATCCCAATACTCGGAGAGGAAGAAAGTCTACACTTAATCCCCTCTTTTAATTCAATACAAAGATAATTTATTTCTTTATTGAAGAGATTTGATAATGGTTTGATAGCGTCGGTGAATTGAATCGGGACAAGAAATGAGGAGAGAAAAGAGGTGGTCTCAGATCCTTCATTTCTCATCAATAATTTGACAGAGGATCGAAGGAAATGTCGTCATCGACCAAAACAAATGAAAATGAAACAAAAGCCCAATGACAAATGCGGAATATGATCAACTTCTAAAATGGAAAATAAAATCTTCTTAATAATAAAATGCTATTTAAAATCTAAACAAAAATTTGTTAAGAAATTCAAACAAAACTCTAAATAAAATGAAATGAAATTTTATGTGTAATAATAATATAAACTCTAAATATAAAATATAAATCTAAATACACTAATATTATAGAAACTACATATTAAATAAAATAAAATTATAAACAAAATAACTATATATGTAATATACAGTAACAATATATACATAATAAATAATAATGATAATATATAAAACTATGATAATAATTAAGAAATAAAAAAAACAGACTGGGGGTTTAAAAAAGGGAGACGTGTGTGTCCAACGGTTATGGGCTTTTTGAGCCCAAACCACCAATAGCAAATTGAGAAGAAGATCCAAACAGACCCTAGACAAACAAAACTGATAATTTTCTGTCAAAACAAAACCAAGCCCTGAAAAGAAGAAAAAGTAGTGCTGCGACTCCATAAGTGCTTATTTGCAGAAGCGCTTTTGCTCACCCCAAAATCTTGTAATGGCAGTTCTCGGCGATTTTTCTGGAAATGGGATTGCAAAGAACAGCAGAAAACGGTAGAGATTTGTTGAGTTGTGAGTTTTAGTGAATATTGTTGGACGGTTTCAGAAGGTGAACATCAATCACAGTCACGGTGGCTCGGATCAAATCAATAATGATGATCATCACGAAAACATCACCGCATCTCGATCTTCTCAGGTTTGTTGTTGATTTCGTTCGGTGTTCATGGTCAAACTCACTTCATCTCATGCCCGACTCGTGTCCATCTCGCTATCGCTTGAGCTTCGTCGTTTTGATCCAGGTTGTCATTCAACCAACTCCTCATCTTCTTCCTTAGATCTGGTTTGTTTCTGTTTATGGTTGGTGATCTTTTCGAACTATTGAAAGTGATGGTCGTGGGGTTTGTTTGGTGAAGCAGAAGTTGAAGAGCTGATGGGTCGGATTTGGAGTTCACGTGTGATTTACAAGGTTGTTGGGTTTTATGGCTGAAGTTTGTTGAAGGTTATGGAAGCGAGTTTCGAGTTTGAAGGGGTTGTCGTGTATGAAGTGGGGTTGAAGATGTATATGTGGTGGAGTTTTTTATGGAGAAGGTGAAGTTGCAGTGTGATTTTAAGTTGATATTCAGTACCAGTTGTAAGCAGAGGTCTCCCCTTTTCTGTCTCTCTCCCTCTTAAAACAAGAATGAAGGGAAAAACATTGGTTTCTCTGTTTTCAATTTTGTCCAGTTGTTGCAGGGTATGTTTGTTGGTCTGGTGTGAGTTTGCAATTTGTACGGTTTGCAAAAGGTTGTCTGGTGTGGTAAATTGGAGATTAAACTGGTGTGGATTTGTAGCAGGGTAGTACAGAGGAGTGCCGCGTGAGATTGCAAGCTGTCCCAATTTGTTTTGCTTTTTTCTCAGATTTTAGTTAATGTTGATTAGTAAAAAAAAAATGACTTTAATAAAACTTAATAATACTCTAATTAGCTAATAATGATTCTAATAACTAATCCTAAATTAAATAACTACTAATTAAATTAATACTAGTAATAAAATCCTAATTAATGAAAACTAATTTAAATAAATAAATAAAAGAAAATAAAAATCTAAATAATAAATAACAATTAATCCTAATTAAATTAAATATTCTAATAAAATAACAAATAAATAAATAAGCTAAAAACTATAAATAACTCTAATTAATTCTATAAAACTTAATAAAATCCACACAAAACAAAATTCTATATTAAAACAAAATAAAACTCTATTTAGCTCCTAATAATAAAAATACATTAAAAATTATATTTAACCTAAAAGCTATTTCTAAACTATATAATTAAATCTATTTAAAATAAAAAAAAAATTTTTTTTAATAAAATTAAAAACTATTAAAACTCTAGAATAAAAAAATCAAAATCTAAAAACTATTTAAATCCTAAAATATCTCTAACATTACTAACTTAATTCTAAAATCCTAAAGTATCTCTAACATTAAATCAAATCTAATTAATTCTAAAATCCTAAAATATCTCTAACATTACTAACTTAATTCTAAAATCCTAAAATATCTCTAACATTACTAACTTAATTCTAAAATCCTAAAATATCTCTAAAATTAAATTAAATCTAATTAATTCTAATATTAAAATAATTCTAAAACAAATTAAATCTATGCTATAAAAATAATCTATTTCTATTCTAAATAAATAAAAAAACTATTTCTAATAAAAATTCTAACTAAATTAAAAAAAACTATTTAAAAACTATTAAAATAAAATCTATTCTAAAGAAAGAAATAAATAACTATTCTAAATAATTAAATAAAGCAAAAATAATAAATAAATGCAAAATGCAATGGAAAAACGGGCGAGCACCGAAATGCGCCTATATTATCGACATGGATTGAATTATCAAGAGGAGAGCGACTTTCGCTCGATTTTGACACTGAGCTTTTCGTTTGAATTAATTTGAATTGCCTGAAACGCGAGCAAAACGGCTAAAATCCTGATAAATTCAATCTGGCCGATAACACGGGCAAAATGAAACCCAAATGATATGCAGATAAAAAAACGAAGCAAAAGCCAGTCAAAGCTAGAAAATGGGTGGGCAAATTTTAGGGTGCAACAGCTAGCTGTCGCTACTCGAAAAATGCATCGTGCAACGACGGGGAGGCGAAAAGAAAGGACAGAAGAGTCGCCACCGAACTTTATTTATCCCATGAGGGGAAAGGAAAATATCGAGAAAACCTTAAGAAAAGAATGGATAAGATGGTCTCGCAACCATGAACGGGTTCGGAAGCCGGTTATACGAGGGGAAGGTATTAGCACCCCTCGCATCCATCGTACTCGATGGGAACCTTTTGTTTGTCGATGTGTGAATTATTTGCTTAAATATTATGCTATAAAAGTGTTCTAAAAGATAGAGAGAAGGGTTTAGAAACGGGGAAAGAGAGGTAACGGAGGGGAGAGGAGAAAGAACAGACTCGGTAGGACTTCGCGGTCCTATGCCTACGTATTCTCAAAAGATATGAGAAAGTCAGAGTCGACGTAGTTCGGGGAACTACAGATATAGGGGGGAAAAGTGCTCGCCAAGACATCGCCGTCTTGTGCCTACGTATTCTCATCTGGCATGAGAAATCAGAGCAGCCGTAGTTCGGCCTACGGGTGAAAGGTGAAAAAGGGAGCTCGCCAAGACATCGCCGTCTTGTGCCTACGTATTCTCATCTGGCATGAGAAATCAGAGCGAACGTAGTTCGTGCCTACGGTGCGGATAACCGGTGTGTTTGGGGATGATGTTATCGTGCGCATTCTAGCAGTTAGGTGTTTTGCTGCTCGCTCGTTGGAGACTTAGGCATTACCTGTTTGCGGTAGAACGGACGTAACATATCCTGTTTGAAAGATTGGTTTTCGCCATGCGAGGCAAGGTATCACGTTTGATTGGTTGAGATTGTTTTTGGGGCGAGATAGGTCCTCGGATAGTAACCCCTACAGGTAGTACCCAATTCTTTATCTCAAAGTTTTTGTTGTAAAAAAAAAAAATGTGTGGCGAACGTAGCGTCTTCGTATTGAGAGACGAGTATCGAGACCACACACACTACAGTGAGTATCCTGACACTCAGAGAGGAAGAAGACTACACTCAATCCTCTCTCTTTAGTTCAACACAAAGAGAACTTCATTCTCTTATTAAAGTGTTTTTGGTTTTGAATGGTAAGTGCTTTTTGCGACAGAGAACCCTACGGTAAACGTCAGCACTCGGGATAGGAGAAGGCCTACGCCTAACCACTCCACGACCATTCAATTTTTATTGTGAAAATGATTTGAAAATGCGCTCGGTGCGACACCGAGGTTTTAGGTGTGAAAGGTTACAGAAGGAAATTGTGAAAGGAGAGGTGATGAAAGAAGTCGTGTCTTCGTATTGAAAGACGAGTATCGAGACCACCCTCACTACAGTGGGCATCCCAACGCTCGGAGAAGAAGAGGTCTACACCTAATCTTCTCTCTTTAATTCGATACAAAGAGAAATTTATTCTCTTATTAAAGATGGTTTAAAGATGGACTCGGTCCGAGACCGAGGTTTTTAGGAAGGAAGGTTTGAAAAGTCACTCGGTGCGGGACCGAGGTCTTAGGAGGAAAAGGGGTGGAAAAGTCTTCGTATTGAAAGACGAGTGTCTAAACCACCCACACTACAGTGAGCATCTCGACACTCGGAGAGGAAGAAAGTCTACACTTAATCCCCTCGTTTAATTCAATACAAAGAAAAATCAATTTATTATGGTTTGAAAATGGACTCGGTACGAGACCGAGGTTTTAGGAGAGATGGTATGGAAACGTCTTCGTATTGAAAGACGAGCGTCGAAACCACCCTCACTACAGTGGGTATCCCAATACTCGGAGAGGAAGAAAGTCTACACTTAATCCCCTCTTTTAATTCAATACAAAGATAATTTATTTCTTTATTGAAGAGATTTGATAATGGTTTGATAGCGTCGGTGAATTGAATCGGGACAAGAAATGAGGAGAGAAAAGAGGTGGTCTCAGATCCTTCATTTCTCATCAATAATTTGACAGAGGATCGAAGGAAATGTCGTCATCGACCAAAACAAATGAAAATGAAACAAAAGCCCAATGACAAATGCGGAATATGATCAACTTCTAAAATGGAAAATAAAATCTTCTTAATAATAAAATGCTATTTAAAATCTAAACAAAAATTTGTTAAGAAATTCAAACAAAACTCTAAATAAAATGAAATGAAATTTTATGTGTAATAATAATATAAACTCTAAATATAAAATATAAATCTAAATACACTAATATTATAGAAACTACATATTAAATAAAATAAAATTATAAACAAAATAACTATATATGTAATATACAGTAACAATATATACATAATAAATAATAATGATAATATATAAAACTATGATAATAATTAAGAAATAAAAAAAACAGACTGGGGGTTTAAAAAAGGGAGACGTGTGTGTCCAACGGTTATGGGCTTTTTGAGCCCAAACCACCAATAGCAAATTGAGAAGAAGATCCAAACAGACCCTAGACAAACAAAACTGATAATTTTCTGTCAAAACAAAACCAAGCCCTGAAAAGAAGAAAAAGTAGTGCTGCGACTCCATAAGTGCTTATTTGCAGAAGCGCTTTTGCTCACCCCAAAATCTTGTAATGGCAGTTCTCGGCGATTTTTCTGGAAATGGGATTGCAAAGAACAGCAGAAAACGGTAGAGATTTGTTGAGTTGTGAGTTTTAGTGAATATTGTTGGACGGTTTCAGAAGGTGAACATCAATCACAGTCACGGTGGCTCGGATCAAATCAATAATGATGATCATCACGAAAACATCACCGCATCTCGATCTTCTCAGGTTTGTTGTTGATTTCGTTCGGTGTTCATGGTCAAACTCACTTCATCTCATGCCCGACTCGTGTCCATCTCGCTATCGCTTGAGCTTCGTCGTTTTGATCCAGGTTGTCATTCAACCAACTCCTCATCTTCTTCCTTAGATCTGGTTTGTTTCTGTTTATGGTTGGTGATCTTTTCGAACTATTGAAAGTGATGGTCGTGGGGTTTGTTTGGTGAAGCAGAAGTTGAAGAGCTGATGGGTCGGATTTGGAGTTCACGTGTGATTTACAAGGTTGTTGGGTTTTATGGCTGAAGTTTGTTGAAGGTTATGGAAGCGAGTTTCGAGTTTGAAGGGGTTGTCGTGTATGAAGTGGGGTTGAAGATGTATATGTGGTGGAGTTTTTTATGGAGAAGGTGAAGTTGCAGTGTGATTTTAAGTTGATATTCAGTACCAGTTGTAAGCAGAGGTCTCCCCTTTTCTGTCTCTCTCCCTCTTAAAACAAGAATGAAGGGAAAAACATTGGTTTCTCTGTTTTCAATTTTGTCCAGTTGTTGCAGGGTATGTTTGTTGGTCTGGTGTGAGTTTGCAATTTGTACGGTTTGCAAAAGGTTGTCTGGTGTGGTAAATTGGAGATTAAACTGGTGTGGATTTGTAGCAGGGTAGTACAGAGGAGTGCCGCGTGAGATTGCAAGCTGTCCCAATTTGTTTTGCTTTTTTCTCAGATTTTAGTTAATGTTGATTAGTAAAAAAAAAATGACTTTAATAAAACTTAATAATACTCTAATTAGCTAATAATGATTCTAATAACTAATCCTAAATTAAATAACTACTAATTAAATTAATACTAGTAATAAAATCCTAATTAATGAAAACTAATTTAAATAAATAAATAAAAGAAAATAAAAATCTAAATAATAAATAACAATTAATCCTAATTAAATTAAATATTCTAATAAAATAACAAATAAATAAATAAGCTAAAAACTATAAATAACTCTAATTAATTCTATAAAACTTAATAAAATCCACACAAAACAAAATTCTATATTAAAACAAAATAAAACTCTATTTAGCTCCTAATAATAAAAATACATTAAAAATTATATTTAACCTAAAAGCTATTTCTAAACTATATAATTAAATCTATTTAAAATAAAAAAAAAATTTTTTTTAATAAAATTAAAAACTATTAAAACTCTAGAATAAAAAAATCAAAATCTAAAAACTATTTAAATCCTAAAATATCTCTAACATTACTAACTTAATTCTAAAATCCTAAAGTATCTCTAACATTAAATCAAATCTAATTAATTCTAAAATCCTAAAATATCTCTAACATTACTAACTTAATTCTAAAATCCTAAAATATCTCTAACATTACTAACTTAATTCTAAAATCCTAAAATATCTCTAAAATTAAATTAAATCTAATTAATTCTAATATTAAAATAATTCTAAAACAAATTAAATCTATGCTATAAAAATAATCTATTTCTATTCTAAATAAATAAAAAAACTATTTCTAATAAAAATTCTAACTAAATTAAAAAAAACTATTTAAAAACTATTAAAATAAAATCTATTCTAAAGAAAGAAATAAATAACTATTCTAAATAATTAAATAAAGCAAAAATAATAAATAAATGCAAAATGCAATGGAAAAACGGGCGAGCACCGAAATGCGCCTATATTATCGACATGGATTGAATTATCAAGAGGAGAGCGACTTTCGCTCGATTTTGACACTGAGCTTTTCGTTTGAATTAATTTGAATTGCCTGAAACGCGAGCAAAACGGCTAAAATCCTGATAAATTCAATCTGGCCGATAACACGGGCAAAATGAAACCCAAATGATATGCAGATAAAAAAACGAAGCAAAAGCCAGTCAAAGCTAGAAAATGGGTGGGCAAATTTTAGGGTGCAACAGCTGCCCCTATTCAATCGACTTGGACCAGAAGGGATGAAAAGCAGGCGCTTTCGGACATTCAAGGTAGAAGGTGATTGAATACAAAAGAACCCGGAAATTTGCCAACCGTAAAATAGAAACCTCTGACATCGCCGTCAGCCATCAACCAAGTAAAACATCTGACTTCCCCGTCAGAACTCCACATAAAATTCCTCTGACATTGTTGTCAGAAATTCAAAACAATCAATTGGTAAATCACACCTGACATCGCCGCCAGTCATTCACAAAAATAAAGCGTCTGACATCGCCGCCGGACAACCAAAACACCCAACATCGCTGCTGGAAAACTAAATCACCTGACATCGCCGCCAGAAAAACATCCAACCTCGCCGCTGGGAAAACAAAATTACCTGACATTGCCGCCAGCTAACATCCAACCTCGCCGCTGGGAAAACAAAATTACCTGACATCGCCGCCAGAAAAAACATCCAACCTCGCCGCTGGGAAAGCAAAATTACCTGACATCGCCGCCAGCTAACATAACTCTGAGAAACACCCGACATCGCCGTCAAGTACCTGTGGGGATACAGAACTCTGACATCACCGCCAAACAACCACGGTGCTAATAAACCTCTGACATCGCCGTCAGACGAACATAAATCTGATAAGCAGCTAACATCACCGTCAACTCTCAACATCGTCCAATGATGGACGGAGAGAAAAAACATATCCAGAACTCACATCGTCTAATGGTAGACAGGAAGAACAATATCCAAAATACTCACATCGTCCAATGATGGACGGAGAGAAACATTATACCCGGATCTCGTATCGTCTAATGATAGACAAGAGGAACATTATATCCAAATCTCGCATCGTCTAATGATAGACGAGAGGAACATCATATACAAATCTCACATCGTCTAAAGATAGACGAGAGGAACATCAAATCCAAATCTCACATCGTCTAAAGATAGACGAGAGGAACATCAAATCCAAATCTCACGACGTCTAAAGATAGACGGAGAAGATCATACCGAAGGCCAGATCAACATGCACTTGATCTTATCACCTTGTCTAAAGATAGACAGGAAGAAAACTTGTCTGAAGAACCACATCGTCTAAAGATAGACGGAAAGAAAACCATACTCACGACGTCTAATGATAGACGGAGAAAATACTTGCTGGGGAAACACATCGTCAATAGGAACTGACGGAAAGAAAAACTGCTCGGGAATGTCATCATCAGAAGATTGATGGACAAAGTCATAACCGTCATATGATCTGAAATTCGAGTAAACCGACAAGCTGTCTGAACAAAGCTGCTGGATAAATGCCCCTGAACTGATTACAGAGTGATTCACACTGCCACAGAAGGCTAGCAAAAACTGGCTTATGCTTTGCATGCACATGTTTGAATTTTATGGCGTAATGCTCCATACGAAATGGAAATGCTACGCATTTGAGGATGAAATGCAAAGATGATGCAAATATGATAGCTATATACAAAGATGCAGATGCAGGCTCGGGCTGCTGGGGGAAAGCTGGATGTGAAAGAACCATTCCAGCAAAATAAATGCTGAAGAGGTGAAGCCAATTCCGCTGAGAATAGCCGGATGTGCCAAGTATGATTGGACTCTCCTGGGGATAGCTTGCTCGTGCCAATGATGATTGGGCTTTTGCTGGGGAAGACAGGTGAAGGGTTACGACTTCCCGACATTCATCTTGAACTTGAAGATTGACTGTACCTGCTTGAATAGCTCTGAGTAGCTCTGAAGATATAGAGAGGAACAATTCCTTTACTTCTGATTTTGCCCCAGCCTGTGGGATCTCTGTGGGGATATTTCTTGAAAGGAAATCATAAATCTCTGTACCCTGATGGTTTGATAGGAACTGCCTCAGCATCATGAACCTTAGAAAGGTGCTTCCGATTAGCTGCCTTCTGGGTAAGGATAATATCTGTGCTCTTGGGGTGACCTGCCCCATCCTTGAAGTGATTTGCCCCTGATTGGCCGATTTGTAGAGAAGTTCCCCTGGCTGACTTCGAGAGATTTATCGAATCTCGACCTGATTGCCCCAGATTAACTGATCTTCGGATGGCTGACTCCTTTGATGATCATTTAATATGCCTTGCCCCTGCTCAACGGAGTACTCAGGCGTTCTGCATCTTGTCTCGATCGAACTTTCCACTGTAGGAACTCTCCTGATGTCAAGTGCTTATTCACAAGTAAAACAAATTGCTTTGCCAAGATAATATTAATGCAATGTATATGATAGTTTTGAAATCCTAGTCTGTTCACTAGAAAAAAGTTGTGATGTATAGTGAATGAATCACTTATCGGAATGTCAATATCAATACCCATAGGGTAAGAAAATCCTTTTAGGAGTCAGTTTCAACGCGATCTTTACCAAAGTATGCTTTCGAAACAAACTTGCTTCAATTAGGACTTTTGAAGGTTGTAACTTGGTCAGGTTCATGGTTTGAAAGGAAGGATATAAGGCTCAAAGTTCTGTTTAACCCACCCACTCTTCTTAATGTTCTCCAATCCTACGTTCAGCTAATTCGACACTCGCTCGCCTCTCAGAGGTTGACTGACAGGAGTGATGGTTCAAGAAACCATAAGTTTTCGGAGTGGCAGTCACTCGCTTTTCGTCTTTGGTGTCTGGCTCACACGACTTGTTCTTCGTCATTTTTCAATTTCCCTAATTTTGCCTGGACTGACTCTTTTGAGTACATCTTCTGATTTCGAAGTCCAGCGGGATGCCCCAATTTTTGCCTAAGCCACTTGTTTTCAAGTTATCGACTTAGCGGGCTTCTGTTTTTTCTTTTCTTTTTCGGAACAAATCAATGTGACACCGACTTGTCTGACTTGTTGAAGGGGTTGTGACTGTCTCACTCCTTGGCTGGTGAAGGATAACCACTGTGGTTCTTTAGGTACGACCTATACAGGCGTGATTGTTCCTCGAACGGGGAACACTCCTCTTGCAATCTGGATGCTCGATCAAATTAACTGACACCTACCCTGCCCCAGGTTAAGATTGAGGTTTTTTCGTTTTCAGAAAGAAATTCCTACTACTAGGCTCAAAGGGGTTGACAAGGGATTAACATCCTTATATCTTCGGTGTTTAGGATTTGAAACAATGCCTGTACATCATCAGCAGAGATTTTATTCAAAAGCATACATTCGGAAGTTTGCACCTTTAAACTTCGTCATCCTCCCTCAAGGAATTCCGCTTAAACAAGCGTTTGACATTATTGAAAAAGCAATATTGAGTGAACACGAATGGATTTAATCAAAACATGCATATTCATTTCATTATCATTATCAATCAAAAACAAACACGTCTTACAAATGAAATTTGCAAATAAGTTCACACTTAAACAGAAAAGAAACTACAAATGCAAAGGAATAACATGATAGAAAGATTGCCAGCTTCGGGGAACTGGGCTTTCATTCTTGACTTGCTGCTGAACCAGCCATCTTTTAGAATTGCTCATCAAAATCCGTCTGATACTCTTCTGAACATATGCTCTCGGTGAATCCCTCCATGACATTAGCTGCTGAACCCATATGACTTGACGAAGGAAGATCGTTGATCTGAATACCCTGAGGCGTGATTGAAAACCTGTCGGAGTCCAGCAGAGTCTGAACCTGGCTTCTAAGCACCTTACAGTCTTCAGTTGAATGCCCCTGTGCCCCAACATGGTACTCACAGCGGGTGCTGACATCAGAATCTAAAGGATGTGGAGAAGTCTCTGGATCAGCTTTCTTCGGCACTATCAAACCACCTCTGATCAAGTCTGGCAATATCTGACTGTACGACAACGGCAACTG
>CAWUDS030000371.1:0-24024 GCA_963859935.3 Lathyrus sativus | reverse complement strand
ACTAATTTTAGAGACTTATCTTCAGGTGAAATTTTTTATCTAGGGATGTGAAAAACATAAACATGTTCATCATCCATTCCAATTCAATGGTTTTATCTATGTAATTTTTCTAATAGAAATATCAACATCATTATAGAAGACATTAAAATAGACATAAAGTTGGTATGAGAAATAAATAAAGTATAGACAAAAGAAAATACAATAGCATTGACATGGTCTTTTAGCATAAAAGTATAGATTTTGAATACCACATTCTTAGATATTAGCTGCTACTATCACATGTGTGAGATGTTGGATCGAACTCTAGTATGATTGAAGGGTAGTTTCTGGTTCGACAGGAATTAATGATGAAGTCAAAGTATGTTCGCATGCTGTTGTCGGAGTAATGCGTGTTGTAGTCGAAGTTTGTTCTAACATGCATTAGTCAATATTGCTAGGGTTGTTAGCATGTTGAATTGGGTCTTTCTTGTAAGCCCAATTGTTTAAGTTAGCTAGTACCCTCAGTTAGCTTGTAATGGATAATTGTTAAAAAGCCAATTAACTTAGTGTGCTATTTTTCTTATAAGTAGGATGCTAGTTTCTCAATCTTGACATAAGGAAAAATAGGAAGATAAAATCCTAATTTCAAGAGAGAGAGGTAATTTTGTTATTCTTGTATATTTGTAATCTTGTTCTAAGAGTAAGGAAAGAATAACACTTTATAACCAATCCTTGTTGTTCCTTTTTGTTTTACCTTGTTATCTTTGTTAATCCTAACCCTTGTGTGTTTTAAGACATCTGATTCACAACAAATTGGTGCGGTGAGCATGGATAACCTTCAACAAAGTATGAGATTGAAAAGTTCACCGGAGTGAACGATTTCGGTCTGTGGCGCTTGAAGATGAAAGTCCTACTGGTTCAGCAGGGTTGTTTGTATGCTAAAACTAGAAGATGTAAGTATGAATTAGGTTATACACAGTCTTTTTACTTTGTTTTATTTTTTCAATTTGTTTTCTTTAGTTATATATATTATCGTGTTTTAAATAAATTAGTTCTTTTAAGTTTTTTTTTCAACAAGTTAAATATATCTGTTACTAAAAGAACATTTGTTAGTTATTTAGTAGTAAGAATAATGTGTTTAGCTTATTCCATGGGTATAAATATTTAACTTTATGCCTGGTCAACAAGTTTTGAAATATTTTTTTTATTTATCAAAAATCTTGAAACACTTTCTATATTTATCAAAGTATATAAATCTTTTTAAATTTTAATAATAAAATAACATTTAAACACACTTTTTTTCTTCACATAGACCCACCATAAGACTCAAGGATGATATATTTTAGATGATTTTTTCTTCGTATAGACCCACCATAAGTTTTAACAATGATATGTTTTAGATGATTAAATATCTTTTTACCCGTTAACGACAGATACACTTTTACATACTAAATGACTAATATGCCACATAAATTTATAGAAAGTTTAAAACATCTATATTAAATAACCAAATGATATACTTAAATTTTGAAAAAAGAATTTAAAACAAAACAATTTTATATTGTTCTTAACAACATACTAAAATTGTGTAAAAAAAATCTAATATACTAAAATTGTGTTTTGTTAGGTAGCTTTTAAATTGATGTCATAAGAAAATAGTCATTTATTTTTAAATTAAATATTTTGTACTTAATATCATATTTAGTGTAATCTTAATCTCACTTTTATTTCAAATAATTAAATTGATTTTTTTTATAATTTTAAACACAATAATTTTTATTTCAAAAGTTGTATTTTTTATTTCTACTATTATAATTTATTGCCCGCCTGCTAATTCTATTTAAATATCTTTCTATCTACGGTAGAAATGAGTTGCATTTCTAATAAAAATTTGTATAGTCAAATATCACTTTTGAAATTAAGATCACAAATACTTTTGAAAAAAAAAATCAGATGTGTAGGAGATAAAATAATTCAATTTTTAAAAATATTACTATTTTCTTAATTATGATAAAAAAAGAAATTAAAATTAAAATTTAGCTAAAATTTCATTACAAATCACACTACAATTCGTCCATACATGATAGATGTTTAAACAAATAATTTTTTTTATAAAACTATTAAATCTTTTAAATGGTTCAGCATGGATATTCCACACCCTTTAATTATATATTCAAACATATAATAATATAATATATTCTAAAAGCATAATATTTCATTACTTTTATTTTAAATTTTTATGTTTAAAAAAATTGATTTACAAATTCATCTAATTTTAAAAAATTCTAAAATTTCGTAGTCTTTATTTAGGAGTTTGATCTGTATGGATAATTGCAGAGAGAATTGCCATCATTATTATTTTATTATTAAATACCGTATTTTAGTTTTATTTTATTTTAGTATGAATAATAATGACTATTCTATCAAATATCAATGCATGTATATTAGCTGAAAAAGTTAAAGAATTCTTCAACGTAAATAAGAAGACGATATATCAGTTGGTTTTGTATAAATTCCTAGTTAATAGTAAGAAAAAAAATATATAAAGTCTACTTCTATTTTATATAGGATACATTTAAAAGACTATTTGAAATAAAATCTAGAGCTGCAAGAGAAATATTCCTATGATATATATAAATACAACTTGTAGATTTGAATAAATATTATCAACTTTTGTTAAATTTTAATATTTTCATTCACTTATAAATTTGGGAAATGTTTGTTCAAATTTATTTTGCTATTCAAATTCGTCTTTTTTTCATTGTGATGAGATGAACACAAATGCCATCACAATAATTTTGTAACTTTTCTAAATTTGTTAAAGTTTGTGATTTGGATCATCATCTTTGTAAATGTCATTTGTAAGAACAATCTCTAACTAATTTTAGAGACTTATCTTCATGTGAAATTTTTTATCTAGGGATGTGAAGAACATAAACATGTTCATCATCCATTCTAATTCAATGGTTTTATCTATGTAATTTCTCTAATAGAAATATCAACATCATTATAGAAGACATTAAAATAGACATAAAGTTGGTATGAGAAATAAATAAAGTATAGACAAAAGAAAATACAATAGCATTGACATGGTCTTTTAGCATAAAAGTATAGATTTTGAATACCACATTCTTAGATATTAGCTGCTACTATCACATGTGTGAGATGTTGGATCGAACTCTAGTATGATTGAAGGGTAGTTTCTGGTTCGACAGGAATTAATGATGAAGTCAAAGTATGTTCGCATGCTGTTGTCGGAGTAATGCGTGTTGTAGTCGAAGTTTGTTCTAACATGCATTAGTCAATATTGCTAGGGTTGTTAGCATGTTGAATTGGGTCTTGCTTGTAAGCCCAATTGTTTAAGTTAGCTAGTACCCTAAGTTAGCTTGTAATTGATAATTGTTAAAAAGCCAATTAACTTAGTATGCTATTTTTCTTATAAGTAGGATGCTAGTTTCTCAATAGGAAGATAAAATCCTAATTTCAAGAGAGAGAGGTAATTTTGTTATTCTTGTATATTTGTAATCTTGTTCTAAGAGTAAGGAAAGAATAACACTTTATAGTCAATCCTTGTTGTTCCTTTTTGTTTTACCTTGTTATCTTTGTTAATCCTAACCCTTGTGTGTTTTAAGACATCTGATTCACAACAAATTGGTGCGGTGAGCGTGGAGAACCTTCAACAAAGTATGAGATTGAAAAGTTCACCGGAGTGAACGATTTCGGTCTGTGGCGCTTGAAGATGAAAGTCCTACTGGTTCAGCAGGGTTGTTTGTATGCTAAAACTAGAAGATGTAAGTATGAATTAGGTTATACACAGTCTTTTTACTTTGTTTTATTTTTTCAATTTGTTTTCTTTAGTTATATATATTATCGTGTTTTAAATAAATTAGTTCTTTTAAGTTTTTTTTTCAACAAGTTAAATATATCTGTTACTAAAAGAACATTTGTTAGTTATTTAGTAGTAAGAATAATGTGTTTAGCTTATTCCATGGGTATAAATATTTAACTTTATGCCTGGTCAACAAGTTTTGAAATATTTTTTTTATTTATCAAAAATCTTGAAACACTTTCTATATTTATCAAAGTATATAAATCTTTTTAAATTTTAATAATAAAATAACATTTAAACACACTTTTTTTCTTCACATAGACCCACCATAAGACTCAAGGATGATATATTTTAGATGATTTTTTCTTCGTATAGACCCACCATAAGTTTTAACAATGATATGTTTTAGATGATTAAATATCTTTTTACCCGTTAACGACAGATACACTTTTACATACTAAATGACTAATATGCCACATAAATTTATAGAAAGTTTAAAACATCTATATTAAATAACCAAATGATATACTTAAATTTTGAAAAAAGAATTTAAAACAAAACAATTTTATATTGTTCTTAACAACATACTAAAATTGTGTAAAAAAAATCTAATATACTAAAATTGTGTTTTGTTAGGTAGCTTTTAAATTGATGTCATAAGAAAATAGTCATTTATTTTTAAATTAAATATTTTGTACTTAATATCATATTTAGTGTAATCTTAATCTCACTTTTATTTCAAATAATTAAATTGATTTTTTTTATAATTTTAAACACAATAATTTTTATTTCAAAAGTTGTATTTTTTATTTCTACTATTATAATTTATTGCCCGCCTGCTAATTCTATTTAAATATCTTTCTATCTACGGTAGAAATGAGTTGCATTTCTAATAAAAATTTGTATAGTCAAATATCACTTTTGAAATTAAGATCACAAATACTTTTGAAAAAAAAAATCAGATGTGTAGGAGATAAAATAATTCAATTTTTAAAAATATTACTATTTTCTTAATTATGATAAAAAAAGAAATTAAAATTAAAATTTAGCTAAAATTTCATTACAAATCACACTACAATTCGTCCATACATGATAGATGTTTAAACAAATAATTTTTTTTATAAAACTATTAAATCTTTTAAATGGTTCAGCATGGATATTCCACACCCTTTAATTATATATTCAAACATATAATAATATAATATATTCTAAAAGCATAATATTTCATTACTTTTATTTTAAATTTTTATGTTTAAAAAAATTGATTTACAAATTCATCTAATTTTAAAAAATTCTAAAATTTCGTAGTCTTTATTTAGGAGTTTGATCTGTATGGATAATTGCAGAGAGAATTGCCATCATTATTATTTTATTATTAAATACCGTATTTTAGTTTTATTTTATTTTAGTATGAATAATAATGACTATTCTATCAAATATCAATGCATGTATATTAGCTGAAAAAGTTAAAGAATTCTTCAACGTAAATAAGAAGACGATATATCAGTTGGTTTTGTATAAATTCCTAGTTAATAGTAAGAAAAAAAATATATAAAGTCTACTTCTATTTTATATAGGATACATTTAAAAGACTATTTGAAATAAAATCTAGAGCTGCAAGAGAAATATTCCTATGATATATATAAATACAACTTGTAGATTTGAATAAATATTATCAACTTTTGTTAAATTTTAATATTTTCATTCACTTATAAATTTGGGAAATGTTTGTTCAAATTTATTTTGCTATTCAAATTCGTCTTTTTTTCATTGTGATGAGATGAACACAAATGCCATCACAATAATTTTGTAACTTTTCTAAATTTGTTAAAGTTTGTGATTTGGATCATCATCTTTGTAAATGTCATTTGTAAGAACAATCTCTAACTAATTTTAGAGACTTATCTTCATGTGAAATTTTTTATCTAGGGATGTGAAGAACATAAACATGTTCATCATCCATTCTAATTCAATGGTTTTATCTATGTAATTTCTCTAATAGAAATATCAACATCATTATAGAAGACATTAAAATAGACATAAAGTTGGTATGAGAAATAAATAAAGTATAGACAAAAGAAAATACAATAGCATTGACATGGTCTTTTAGCATAAAAGTATAGATTTTGAATACCACATTCTTAGATATTAGCTGCTACTATCACATGTGTGAGATGTTGGATCGAACTCTAGTATGATTGAAGGGTAGTTTCTGGTTCGACAGGAATTAATGATGAAGTCAAAGTATGTTCGCATGCTGTTGTCGGAGTAATGCGTGTTGTAGTCGAAGTTTGTTCTAACATGCATTAGTCAATATTGTTAGGGTTGTTAGCATGTTGAATTGGGTCTTGCTTGTAAGTCCAATTGTTTAAGTTAGCTAGTACCCTAAGTTAGCTTGTAATGGATAATTGTTAAAAAGCCAATTAACTTAGTGTGCTATTTTTCTTATAAGTAGGATGCTAGTTTCTCAATAGGAAGATAAAATCCTAATTTCAAGAGAGAGAGGTAATTTTGTTATTCTTGTATATTTGTAATCTTGTTCTAAGAGTAAGGAAAGAATAACACTTTATAGCCAATCCTTGTTGTTCCTTTTTGTTTTACCTTGTTATCTTTGTTAATCCTAACCCTTGTGTGTTTTAAGACATCTGATTCACAACAAATTGGTGCGGTGAGCGTGGAGAACCTTCAACAAAGTATGAGATTGAAAAGTTCACCGGAGTGAACGATTTCGGTCTGTGGCGCTTGAAGATGAAAGTCCTACTGGTTCAGCTGGGTTGTTTGTATGCTAAAACTAGAAGATGTAAGTATGAATTAGGTTATACACAGTCTTTTTACTTTGTTTTATTTTTTCAATTTGTTTTCTTTAGTTATATATATTATCGTGTTTTAAATAAATTAGTTCTTTTAAGTTTTTTTTTCAACAAGTTAAATATATCTGTTACTAAAAGAACATTTGTTAGTTATTTAGTAGTAAGAATAATGTGTTTAGCTTATTCCATGGGTATAAATATTTAACTTTATGCCTGGTCAACAAGTTTTGAAATATTTTTTTTATTTATCAAAAATCTTGAAACACTTTCTATATTTATCAAAGTATATAAATCTTTTTAAATTTTAATAATAAAATAACATTTAAACACACTTTTTTTCTTCACATAGACCCACCATAAGACTCAAGGATGATATATTTTAGATGATTTTTTCTTCGTATAGACCCACCATAAGTTTTAACAATGATATGTTTTAGATGATTAAATATCTTTTTACCCGTTAACGACAGATACACTTTTACATACTAAATGACTAATATGCCACATAAATTTATAGAAAGTTTAAAACATCTATATTAAATAACCAAATGATATACTTAAATTTTGAAAAAAGAATTTAAAACAAAACAATTTTATATTGTTCTTAACAACATACTAAAATTGTGTAAAAAAAATCTAATATACTAAAATTGTGTTTTGTTAGGTAGCTTTTAAATTGATGTCATAAGAAAATAGTCATTTATTTTTAAATTAAATATTTTGTACTTAATATCATATTTAGTGTAATCTTAATCTCACTTTTATTTCAAATAATTAAATTGATTTTTTTTATAATTTTAAACACAATAATTTTTATTTCAAAAGTTGTATTTTTTATTTCTACTATTATAATTTATTGCCCGCCTGCTAATTCTATTTAAATATCTTTCTATCTACGGTAGAAATGAGTTGCATTTCTAATAAAAATTTGTATAGTCAAATATCACTTTTGAAATTAAGATCACAAATACTTTTGAAAAAAAAATCAGATGTGTAGGAGATAAAATAATTCAATTTTTAAAAATATTACTATTTTCTTAATTATGATAAAAAAAGAAATTAAAATTAAAATTTAGCTAAAATTTCATTACAAATCACACTACAATTCGTCCATACATGATAGATGTTTAAACAAATAATTTTTTTTATAAAACTATTAAATCTTTTAAATGGTTCAGCATGGATATTCCACACCCTTTAATTATATATTCAAACATATAATAATATAATATATTCTAAAAGCATAATATTTCATTACTTTTATTTTAAATTTTTATGTTTAAAAAAATTGATTTACAAATTCATCTAATTTTAAAAAATTCTAAAATTTCGTAGTCTTTATTTAGGAGTTTGATCTGTATGGATAATTGCAGAGAGAATTGCCATCATTATTATTTTATTATTAAATACCGTATTTTAGTTTTATTTTATTTTAGTATGAATAATAATGACTATTCTATCAAATATCAATGCATGTATATTAGCTGAAAAAGTTAAAGAATTCTTCAACGTAAATAAGAAGACGATATATCAGTTGGTTTTGTATAAATTCCTAGTTAATAGTAAGAAAAAAAATATATAAAGTCTACTTCTATTTTATATAGGATACATTTAAAAGACTATTTGAAATAAAATCTAGAGCTGCAAGAGAAATATTCCTATGATATATATAAATACAACTTGTAGATTTGAATAAATATTATCAACTTTTGTTAAATTTTAATATTTTCATTCACTTATAAATTTGGGAAATGTTTGTTCAAATTTATTTTGCTATTCAAATTCGTCTTTTTTTCATTGTGATGAGATGAACACAAATGTCATCACAATAATTTTGTAACTTTTCTAAATTTGCTAAAGTTTGTGATTTGGATCATCATCTTTGTAAATGTCATTTGTAAGAACAATCTCTAACTAATTTTAGAGACTTATCTTCATGTGAAATTTTTTATCTAGGGATGTGAAGAACATTAACATGTTCATCATCCATTCCAATTCAATGGTTTTATCTATGTAATTTCTCTAATAGAAATATCAACATCATTATAGAAGACATTAAAATAGACATAAAGTTGGTATGAGAAATAAATAAAGTATAGACAAAAGAAAATACAATAGCATTGACATGGTCTTTTAGCATAAAAGTATAGATTTTGAATACCACATTCTTAGATATTAGCTGCTACTATCACATGTGTGAGATGTTGGATCGAACTCTAGTATGATTGAAGGGTAGTTTCTGGTTCGACAGGAATTAATGATGAAGTCAAAGTATGTTCGCATGCTGTTGTCGGAGTAATGCGTGTTGTAGTCGAAGTTTGTTCTAACATGCATTAGTCAATATTGCTAGGGTTGTTAGCATGTTGAATTGGGTCTTGCTTGTAAGCCCAATTGTTTAAGTTAGCTAGTACCCTAAGTTAGCTTGTAATGGATAATTGTTAAAAAGCCAATTAACTTAGTATGCTATTTTTCTTATAAGTAGGATGCTAGTTTCTCAATAGGAAGATAAAATCCTAATTTCAAGAGAGAGAGGTAATTTTGTTATTCTTGTATATTTGTAATCTTGTTCTAAGAGTAAGGAAAGAATAACACTTTATAGCCAATCCTTGTTGTTCCTTTTTGTTTTACCTTGTTATCTTTGTTAATCCTAACCCTTGTGTGTTTTAAGACATCTGATTCACAACAAATTGGTGCGGTGAGCGTGGAGAACCTTCAACAAAGTATGAGATTGAAAAGTTCACCGGAGTGAACGATTTCGGTCTGTGGCGCTTGAAGATGAAAGTCCTACTGGTTCAGCAGGGTTGTTTGTATGCTAAAACTAGAAGATGTAAGTATGAATTAGGTTATACACAGTCTTTTTACTTTGTTTTATTTTTTCAATTTGTTTTCTTTAGTTATATATATTATCGTGTTTTAAATAAATTAGTTCTTTTAAGTTTTTTTTTCAACAAGTTAAATATATCTGTTACTAAAAGAACATTTGTTAGTTATTTAGTAGTAAGAATAATGTGTTTAGCTTATTCCATGGGTATAAATATTTAACTTTATGCCTGGTCAACAAGTTTTGAAATATTTTTTTTATTTATCAAAAATCTTGAAACACTTTCTATATTTATCAAAGTATATAAATCTTTTTAAATTTTAATAATAAAATAACATTTAAACACACTTTTTTTCTTCACATAGACCCACCATAAGACTCAAGGATGATATATTTTAGATGATTTTTTCTTCGTATAGACCCACCATAAGTTTTAACAATGATATGTTTTAGATGATTAAATATCTTTTTACCCGTTAACGACAGATACACTTTTACATACTAAATGACTAATATGCCACATAAATTTATAGAAAGTTTAAAACATCTATATTAAATAACCAAATGATATACTTAAATTTTGAAAAAAGAATTTAAAACAAAACAATTTTATATTGTTCTTAACAACATACTAAAATTGTGTAAAAAAAATCTAATATACTAAAATTGTGTTTTGTTAGGTAGCTTTTAAATTGATGTCATAAGAAAATAGTCATTTATTTTTAAATTAAATATTTTGTACTTAATATCATATTTAGTGTAATCTTAATCTCACTTTTATTTCAAATAATTAAATTGATTTTTTTTATAATTTTAAACACAATAATTTTTATTTCAAAAGTTGTATTTTTTATTTCTACTATTATAATTTATTGCCCGCCTGCTAATTCTATTTAAATATCTTTCTATCTACGGTAGAAATGAGTTGCATTTCTAATAAAAATTTGTATAGTCAAATATCACTTTTGAAATTAAGATCACAAATACTTTTGAAAAAAAAATCAGATGTGTAGGAGATAAAATAATTCAATTTTTAAAAATATTACTATTTTCTTAATTATGATAAAAAAAGAAATTAAAATTAAAATTTATCTAAAATTTCATTACAAATCACACTACAATTCGTCCATACATGATAGATGTTTAAACAAATAATTTTTTTTATAAAACTATTAAATCTTTTAAATGGTTCAGCATGGATATTCCACACCCTTTAATTATATATTATAACATATAATAATATAATATATTCTAAAAGCATAATATTTCAATACTTTTATTTTAAATTTTTATGTTTAAAAAAATTGATTTACAAATTCATCTAATTTTAAAAAATTCTAAAATTCCGTAGTCTTTATTTAGGAGTTTGATCTGTATGGATAATTGCAGAGAGAATTGCCATCATTATTATTTTATAATTAAATACCGTATTTTAGTTTTATTTTATTTTAGTATGAATAATAATGACTATTCTATCAAATATCAATGCATGTATATTAGCTGAAAAAGTTAAAGAATTCTTCAACGTAAATAAGAAGACGATATATCAGTTGGTTTTGTATAAATTCCTAGTTGATAGTAAGAAAAAAATATATAAAGTCTACTTCTATTTTATATAGGATACATTTAAAAGACTATTTGAAATAAAATCTAGAGCTGCAAGAGAAATATTCCTATGATATATATAAATACAACTTGTAGATTTGAATAAATATTATCAACTTTTGTTAAATTTTAATATTTTCATTTACTTATAAATTTGGGAAATGTTTGTTCAAATTTATTTTGCTATTCAAATTCGTCTTTTTTTCATTGTGATGAGATGAACACAAATGCCATCACAATAATTTTGTAACTTTTCTAAATTTGTTAAAGTTTGTGATTTGGATCATCATCTTTGTAAATGTCATTTGTAAGAACAATCTCTAACTAATTTTAGAGACTTATCTTCATGTGAAATTTTTTATCTAGGGATGTGAAGAACATAAACATGTTCATCATCCATTCTAATTCAATGGTTTTATCTATGTAATTTCTCTAATAGAAATATCAACATCATTATAGAAGACATTAAAATAGACATAAAGTTGGTATGAGAAATAAATAAAGTATAGACAAAAGAAAATACAATAGCATTGACATGGTCTTTTAGCATAAAAGTATAGATTTTGAATACCACATTCTTAGATATTAGCTGCTACTATCACATGTGTGAGATGTTGGATCGAACTCTAGTATGATTGAAGGGTAGTTTCTGGTTCGACAGGAATTAATGATGAAGTCAAAGTATGTTCGCATGCTGTTGTCGGAGTAATGCGTGTTGTAGTCGAAGTTTGTTCTAACATGCATTAGTCAATATTGCTAGGGTTGTTAGCATGTTGAATTGGGTCTTGCTTGTAAGCCCAATTGTTTAAGTTAGCTAGTACCCTAAGTTAGCTTGTAATGGATAATTGTTAAAAAGCCAATTAACTTAGTGTGCTATTTTTCTTATAAGTAGGATGCTAGTTTCTCAATAGGAAGATAAAATCCTAATTTCAAGAGAGAGAGGTAATTTTGTTATTCTTGTATATTTGTAATCTTGTTCTAAGAGTAAGGAAAGAATAACACTTTATAGCCAATCCTTGTCGTTCCTTTTTGTTTTACCTTGTTATCTTTGTTAATCCTAACCCTTGTGTGTTTTAAGACATCTGATTCACAACAAATTGGTGCGGTGAGCGTGGAGAACCTTCAACAAAGTATGAGATTGAAAAGTTCACCGGAGTGAACGATTTCGGTCTGTGGCGCTTGAAGATGAAAGTCCTACTGGTTCAGCAGGGTTGTTTGTATGCTAAAACTAGAAGATGTAAGTATGAATTAGGTTATACACAGTCTTTTTACTTTGTTTTATTTTTTCAATTTGTTTTCTTTAGTTATATATATTATCGTGTTTTAAATAAATTAGTTCTTTTAAGTTTTTTTTTCAACAAGTTAAATATATCTGTTACTAAAAGAACATTTGTTAGTTATTTAGTAGTAAGAATAATGTGTTTAGCTTATTCCATGGGTATAAATATTTAACTTTATGCCTGGTCAACAAGTTTTGAAATATTTTTTTTATTTATCAAAAATCTTGAAACACTTTCTATATTTATCAAAGTATATAAATCTTTTTAAATTTTAATAATAAAATAACATTTAAACACACTTTTTTTCTTCACATAGACCCACCATAAGACTCAAGGATGATATATTTTAGATGATTTTTTCTTCGTATAGACCCACCATAAGTTTTAACAATGATATGTTTTAGATGATTAAATATCTTTTTACCCGTTAACGACAGATACACTTTTACATACTAAATGACTAATATGCCACATAAATTTATAGAAAGTTTAAAACATCTATATTAAATAACCAAATGATATACTTAAATTTTGAAAAAAGAATTTAAAACAAAAAAATTTTATATTGTTCTTAACAACATACTAAAATTGTGTAAAAAAAATCTAATATACTAAAATTGTGTTTTGTTAGGTAGCTTTTAAATTGATGTCATAAGAAAATAGTCATTTATTTTTAAATTAAATATTTTGTACTTAATATCATATTTAGTGTAATCTTAATCTCACTTTTATTTCAAATAATTAAATTGATTTTTTTTATAATTTTAAACACAATAATTTTTATTTCAAAAGTTGTATTTTTTATTTCTACTATTATAATTTATTGCCCGCCTGCTAATTCTATTTAAATATCTTTCTATCTACGGTAGAAATGAGTTGCATTTCTAATAAAAATTTGTATAGTCAAATATCACTTTTGAAATTAAGATCACAAATACTTTTGAAAAAAAAATCAGATGTGTAGGAGATAAAATAATTCAATTTTTAAAAATATTACTATTTTCTTAATTATGATAAAAAAGAAATTAAAATTAAAATTTAGCTAAAATTTCATTACAAATCACACTACAATTCGTCCATACATGATAGATGTTTAAACAAATAATTTTTTTTATAAAACTATTAAATCTTTTAAATGGTTCAGCATGGATATTCCACACCCTTTAATTATATATTCAAACATATAATAATATAATATATTCTAAAAGCATAATATTTCATTACTTTTATTTTAAATTTTTATGTTTAAAAAAATTGATTTACAAATTCATCTAATTTTAAAAAATTCTAAAATTCCGTAGTCTTTATTTAGGAGTTTGATCTGTATGGATAATTGCAGAGAGAATTGCCATTATTATTATTTTATTATTAAATACCGTATTTTAGTTTTATTTTATTTTAGTATGAATAATAATGACTATTCTATCAAATATCAATGCATGTATATTAGCTGAAAAAGTTAAAGAATTCTTCAACGTAAATAAGAAGACGATATATCAGTTGGTTTTGTATAAATTCCTAGTTGATAGTAAGAAAAAAATATATAAAGTCTACTTCTATTTTATATAGGATACATTTAAAAGACTATTTGAAATAAAATCTAGAGCTGCAAGAGAAATATTCCTATGATATATATAAATACAACTTGTAGATTTGAATAAATATTATCAACTTTTGTTAAATTTTAATATTTTCATTCATTTATAAATTTGGGAAATGTTTGTTCAAATTTATTTTGCTATTCAAATTCGTCTTTTTTTCATTGTGATGAGATGAACACAAATGCCATCACAATAATTTTGTAACTTTTCTAAATTTGTTAAAGTTTGTGATTTGGATCATCATCTTTGTAAATGTCATTTGTAAGAACAATCTCTAACTAATTTTAGAGACTTATCTTCATGTGAAATTTTTTATCTAGGGATGTGAAGAACATAAACATGTTCATCATCCATTCTAATTCAATGGTTTTATCTATGTAATTTCTCTAATAGAAATATCAACATCATTATAGAAGACATTAAAATAGACATAAAGTTGGTATGAGAAATAAATAAAGTATAGACAAAAGAAAATACAATAGCATTGACATGGTCTTTTAGCATAAAAGTATAGATTTTGAATACCACATTCTTAGATATTAGCTGCTACTATCACATGTGTGAGATGTTGGATCGAACTCTAGTATGATTGAAGGGTAGTTTCTGGTTCGACAGGAATTAATGATGAAGTCAAAGTATGTTCGCATGCTGTTGTCGGAGTAATGCGTGTTGTAGTCGAAGTTTGTTCTAACATGCATTAGTCAATATTGCTAGGGTTGTTAGCATGTTGAATTGCGTCTTGCTTGTAAGCCCAATTGTTTAAGTTAGCTAGTACCCTAAGTTAGCTTGTAATGGATAATTGTTAAAAAGCCAATTAACTTAGTGTGCTATTTTTCTTATAAGTAGGATGCTAGTTTCTCAATAGGAAGATAAAATCCTAATTTCAAGAGAGAGAGGTAATTTTGTTATTCTTGTATATTTGTAATCTTGTTCTAAGAGTAAGGAAAGAATAACACTTTATAGCCAATCCTTGTCGTTCCTTTTTGTTTTACCTTGTTATCTTTGTTAATCCTAACCCTTGTGTGTTTTAAGACATCTGATTCACAACAAATTGGTGCGGTGAGCGTGGAGAACCTTCAACAAAGTATGAGATTGAAAAGTTCACCGGAGTGAACGATTTCGGTCTGTGGCGCTTGAAGATGAAAGTCCTACTGGTTCAGCAGGGTTGTTTGTATGCTAAAACTAGAAGATGTAAGTATGAATTAGGTTATACACAGTCTTTTTACTTTGTTTTATTTTTTCAATTTGTTTTCTTTAGTTATATATATTATCGTGTTTTAAATAAATTAGTTCTTTTAAGTTTTTTTTTCAACAAGTTAAATATATCTGTTACTAAAAGAACATTTGTTAGTTATTTAGTAGTAAGAATAATGTGTTTAGCTTATTCCATGGGTATAAATATTTAACTTTATGCCTGGTCAACAAGTTTTGAAGTATTTTTTTTATTTATCAAAAATCTTGAAACACTTTCTATATTTATCAAAGTATATAAATCTTTTTAAATTTTAATAATAAAATAACATTTAAACACACTTTTTTTCTTCACATAGACCCACCATAAGACTCAAGGATGATATATTTTAGATGATTTTTTCTTCGTATAGACCCACCATAAGTTTTAACAATGATATGTTTTAGATGATTAAATATCTTTTTACCCGTTAACGACAGATACACTTTTACATACTAAATGACTAATATGCCACATAAATTTATAGAAAGTTTAAAACATCTATATTAAATAACCAAATGATATACTTAAATTTTGAAAAAAGAATTTAAAACAAAACAATTTTATATTGTTCTTAACAACATACTAAAATTGTGTAAAAAAAATCTAATATACTAAAATTGTGTTTTGTTAGGTAGCTTTTAAATTGATGTCATAAGAAAATAGTCATTTATTTTTAAATTAAATATTTTGTACTTAATATCATATTTAGTGTAATCTTAATCTCACTTTTATTTCAAATAATTAAATTGATTTTTTTTATAATTTTAAACACAATAATTTTTATTTCAAAAGTTGTATTTTTTATTTCTACTATTATAATTTATTGCCCGCCTGCTAATTCTATTTAAATATCTTTCTATCTACGGTAGAAATGAGTTGCATTTCTAATAAAAATTTGTATAGTCAAATATCACTTTTGAAATTAAGATCACAAATACTTTTGAAAAAAAAATCAGATGTGTAGGAGATAAAATAATTCAATTTTTAAAAATATTACTATTTTCTTAATTATGATAAAAAAGAAATTAAAATTAAAATTTAGCTAAAATTTCATTACAAATCACACTACAATTCGTCCATACATGATAGATGTTTAAACAAATAATTTTTTTTATAAAACTATTAAATCTTTTAAATGGTTCAGCATGGATATTCCACACCCTTTAATTATATATTCAAACATATAATAATATAATATATTCTAAAAGCATAATATTTCATTACTTTTATTTTAAATTTTTATGTTTAAAAAAATTGATTTACAAATTCATCTAATTTTAAAAAATTCTAAAATTCCGTAGTCTTTATTTAGGAGTTTGATCTGTATGGATAATTGCAGAGAGAATTGCCATTATTATTATTTTATTATTAAATACCGTATTTTAGTTTTATTTTATTTTAGTATGAATAATAATGACTATTCTATCAAATATCAATGCATGTATATTAGCTGAAAAAGTTAAAGAATTCTTCAACGTAAATAAGAAGACGATATATCAGTTGGTTTTGTATAAATTCCTAGTTGATAGTAAGAAAAAAATATATAAAGTCTACTTCTATTTTATATAGGATACATTTAAAAGACTATTTGAAATAAAATCTAGAGCTGCAAGAGAAATATTCCTATGATATATATAAATACAACTTGTAGATTTGAATAAATATTATCAACTTTTGTTAAATTTTAATATTTTCATTCATTTATAAATTTGGGAAATGTTTGTTCAAATTTATTTTGCTATTCAAATTCGTCTTTTTTTCATTGTGATGAGATGAACACAAATGCCATCACAATAATTTTGTAACTTTTCTAAATTTGTTAAAGTTTGTGATTTGGATCATCATCTTTGTAAATGTCATTTGTAAGAACAATCTCTAACTAATTTTAGAGACTTATCTTCATGTGAAATTTTTTATCTAGGGATGTGAAGAACATAAACATGTTCATCATCCATTCTAATTCAATGGTTTTATCTATGTAATTTCTCTAATAGAAATATCAACATCATTATAGAAGACATTAAAATAGACATAAAGTTGGTATGAGAAATAAATAAAGTATAGACAAAAGAAAATACAATAGCATTGACATGGTCTTTTAGCATAAAAGTATAGATTTTGAATACCACATTCTTAGATATTAGCTGCTACTATCACATGTGTGAGATGTTGGATCGAACTCTAGTATGATTGAAGGGTAGTTTCTGGTTCGACAGGAATTAATGATGAAGTCAAAGTATGTTCGCATGCTGTTGTCGGAGTAATGCGTGTTGTAGTCGAAGTTTGTTCTAACATGCATTAGTCAATATTGCTAGGGTTGTTAGCATGTTGAATTGGGTCTTGCTTGTAAGCCCAATTGTTTAAGTTAGCTAGTACCCTAAGTTAGCTTGTAATGGATAATTGTTAAAAAGCCAATTAACTTAGTGTGCTATTTTTCTTATAAGTAGGATGCTAGTTTCTCAATAGGAAGATAAAATCCTAATTTCAAGAGAGAGAGGTAATTTTGTTATTCTTGTATATTTGTAATCTTGTTCTAAGAGTAAGGAAATAATAACACTCTATAGCCAATCCTTGTTGTTCCTTTTTGTTTTACCTTGTTATCTTTGTTAATCCTAACCCTTGTGTGTTTTAAGACATCTGATTCACAACAAATTGGTGCGGTGAGCGTGGAGAACCTTCAACAAAGTATGAGATTGAAAAGTTCACCGGAGTGAACGATTTCGGTCTGTGGCGCTTGAAGATGAAAGTCCTACTGGTTCAGCAGGGTTGTTTGTATGCTAAAACTAGAAGATGTAAGTATGAATTAGGTTATACACAGTCTTTTTACTTTGTTTTATTTTTTCAATTTGTTTTCTTTAGTTATATATATTATCGTGTTTTAAATAAATTAGTTCTTTTAAGTTTTTTTTTCAACAAGTTAAATATATCTGTTACTAAAAGAACATTTGTTAGTTATTTAGTAGTAAGAATAATGTGTTTAGCTTATTCCATGGGTATAAATATTTAACTTTATGCCTGGTCAACAAGTTTTGAAATATTTTTTTTATTTATCAAAAATCTTGAAACACTTTCTATATTTATCAAAGTATATAAATCTTTTTAAATTTTAATAATAAAATAACATTTAAACACACTTTTTTTCTTCACATAGACCCACCATAAGACTCAAGGATGATATATTTTAGATGATTTTTTCTTCGTATAGACCCACCATAAGTTTTAACAATGATATGTTTTAGATGATTAAATATCTTTTTACCCGTTAACGACAGATACACTTTTACATACTAAATGACTAATATGCCACATAAATTTATAGAAAGTTTAAAACATCTATATTAAATAACCAAATGATATACTTAAATTTTGAAAAAAGAATTTAAAACAAAACAATTTTATATTGTTCTTAACAACATACTAAAATTGTGTAAAAAAAATCTAATATACTAAAATTGTGTTTTGTTAGGTAGCTTTTAAATTGATGTCATAAGAAAATAGTCATTTATTTTTAAATTAAATATTTTGTACTTAATATCATATTTAGTGTAATCTTAATCTCACTTTTATTTCAAATAATTAAATTGATTTTTTTTATAATTTTAAACACAATAATTTTTATTTCAAAAGTTGTATTTTTTATTTCTACTATTATAATTTATTGCCCGCCTGCTAATTCTATTTAAATATCTTTCTATCTACGGTAGAAATGAGTTGCATTTCTAATAAAAATTTGTATAGTCAAATATCACTTTTGAAATTAAGATCACAAATACTTTTGAAAAAAAAATCAGATGTGTAGGAGATAAAATAATTCAATTTTTAAAAATATTACTATTTTCTTAATTATGATAAAAAAAGAAATTAAAATTAAAATTTAGCTAAAATTTCATTACAAATCACACTACAATTCGTCCATACATGATAGATGTTTAAACAAATAATTTTTTTTATAAAACTATTAAATCTTTTAAATGGTTCAGCATGGATATTCCACACCCTTTAATTATATATTCAAACATATAATAATATAATATATTCTAAAAGCATAATATTTCATTACTTTTATTTTAAATTTTTATGTTTAAAAAAATTGATTTACAAATTCATCTAATTTTAAAAAATTCTAAAATTTCGTAGTCTTTATTTAGGAGTTTGATCTGTATGGATAATTGCAGAGAGAATTGCCATCATTATTATTTTATTATTAAATACCGTATTTTAGTTTTATTTTATTTTAGTATGAATAATAATGACTATTCTATCAAATATCAATGCATGTATATTAGCTGAAAAAGTTAAAGAATTCTTCAACGTAAATAAGAAGACGATATATCAGTTGGTTTAGTATAAATTCCTAGTTGATAGTAAGAAAAAAATATATAAAGTCTACTTCTATTTTATATAGGATACATTTAAAAGACTATTTGAAATAAAATCTAGAGCTGCAAGAGAAATATTCCTATGATATATATAAATACAACTTGTAGATTTGAATAAATATTATCAACTTTTGTTAAATTTTAATATTTTCATTCATTTATAAATTTGGGAAATGTTTGTTCAAATTTATTTTGCTATTCAAATTCGTCTTTTTTTCATTGTGATGAGATGAACACAAATGCCATCACAATAATTTTGTAACTTTTCTAAATTTGTTAAAGTTTGTGATTTGGATCATCATCTTTGTAAATGTCATTTGTAAGAACAATCTCTAACTAATTTTAGAGACTTATCTTCATGTGAAATTTTTTATCTAGGGATTTGAAGAACATAAACATGTTCATCATCCATTCTAATTCAATGGTTTTATCTATGTAATTTCTCTAATAGAAATATCAACATCATTATAGAAGACATTAAAATAGACATAAAGTTGGTATGAGAAATAAATAAAGTATAGACAAAAGAAAATACAATAGCATTGACATGGTCTTTTAGCATAAAAGTATAGATTTTGAATACCACATTCTTAGATATTAGCTGCTACTATCACATGTGTGAGATGTTGGATCGAACTCTAGTATGATTGAAGGGTAGTTTCTGGTTCGACAGGAATTAATGATGAAGTCAAAGTATGTTCGCATGCTATTGTCGGAGTAATGCGTGTTGTAGTCGAAGTTTGTTCTAACATGCATTAGTCAATATTGCTAGGGTTGTTAGCATGTTGAATTGGGTCTTGCTTGTAAGCCCAATTGTTTAAGTTAGCTAGTACCCTAAGTTAGCTTGTAATGGATAATTGTTAAAAAGCCAATTAACTTAGTGTGCTATTTTTCTTATAAGTAGGATGCTAGTTTCTCAATAGGAAGATAAAATCCTAATTTCAAGAGAGAGAGGTAATTTTGTTATTCTTGTATATTTGTAATCTTGTTCTAAGAGTAAGGAAAGAATAACACTTTATAGCCAATCCTTGTTGTTCCTTTTTGTTTTACCTTGTTATCTTTGTTAATCCTAACCCTTGTGTGTTTTAAGACATCTGATTCACAACAAATTGGTGCGGTGAGCGTGGAGAACCTTCAACAAAGTATGAGATTGAAAAGTTCACCGGAGTGAACGATTTCGGTCTGTGGCGCTTGAAGATGAAAGTCCTACTGGTTCAGCAGGGTTGTTTGTATGCTAAAACTAGAAGATGTAAGTATGAATTAGGTTATACACAGTCTTTTTACTTTGTTTTATTTTTTCAATTTGTTTTCTTTAATTATATATATTATCGTGTTTTAAATAAATTAGTTCTTTTAAGTTTTTTTTTCAACAAGTTAAATATATATGTTACTAAAAGTACATTTGTTAGTTATTTAGTAGTAAGAATAATGTGTTTAGCTTATTCCATGGGTATAAATATTTAACTTTATGCCTGGTCAACAAGTTTTGAAATATTTTTTTTATTTATCAAAAATCTTGAAACACTTTCTATATTTATCAAAGTATATAAATCTTTTTAAATTTTAATAATAAAATAACATTTAAACACACTTTTTTTCTTCACATAGACCCACCATAAGACTCAAGGATGATATATTTTAGATGATTTTTTCTTCGTATAGACCCACCATAAGTTTTAACAATGATATGTTTTAGATGATTAAATATCTTTTTACCCGTTAACGACAGATACACTTTTACATACTAAATGACTAATATGCCACATAAATTTATAGAAAGTTTAAAACATCTATATTAAATAACCAAATGATATACTTAAATTTTGAAAAAAGAATTTAAAACAAAACAATTTTATATTGTTCTTAACAACATACTAAAATTGTGTAAAAAAAATCTAATATACTAAAATTGTGTTTTGTTAGGTAGCTTTTAAATTGATGTCATAGGAAAATAGTCATTTATTTTTAAATTAAATATTTTGTACTTAATATCATATTTAGTGTAATCTTAATCTCACTTTTATTTCAAATAATTAAATTGATTTTTTTTATAATTTTAAACACAATAATTTTTATTTCAAAAGTTGTATTTTTTATTTCTACTATTATAATTTATTGCCCGCCTGCTAATTCTATTTAAATATCTTTCTATCTACGGTAGAAATGAGTTGCATTTCTAATAAAAATTTGTATAGTCAAATATCACTTTTGAAATTAAGATCACAAATACTTTTGAAAAAAAAATCAGATGTGTAGGAGATAAAATAATTCAATTTTTAAAAATATTAATATTTTCTTAATTATGATAAAAAAAAGAAATTAAAATTAAAATTTAGCTAAAATTTCATTACAAATCACACTACAATTCGTCCATACATGATAGATGTTTAAACAAATAATTTTTTTTATAAAACTATTAAATCTTTTAAATGGTTCAGCATGGATATTCCACACCCTTTAATTATATATTCAAACATATAATAATATAATATATTCTAAAAGCATAATATTTCATTACTTTTATTTTAAACTTTTATGTTTAAAAAAATTGATTTACAAATTCATCTAATTTTAAAAAATTCTAAAATTCCGTAGTCTTTATTTAGGAGTTTGATCTGTATGGATAATTGCAGAGAGAATTGCGATAATTATTATTTTATTATTAAATACCGTATTTTAGTTTTATTTTATTTTAGTATGAATAATAATGACTATTCTATCAAATATCAATGCATGTATATTAGCTGAAAAAGTTAAAGAATTCTTCAACGTAAATAAGAAGACGATATATCAGTTGGTTTTGTATAAATTCCTAGTTGATAGTAAGAAAAAAATATATAAAGTCTACTTCTATTTTATATAGGATACATTTAAAAGACTATTTGAAATAAAATCTAGAGCTGCAAGAGAAATATTCCTATGATATATATAAATACAACTTGTAGATTTGAATAAATATTATCAACTTTTGTTAAATTTTAATATTTTCATTCACTTATAAATTTGGGAAATGTTTGTTCAAATTTATTTTGCTATTCAAATTCATCTTTTTTTCATTGTGATGAGATGAACACAAATGTCATCACAATAATTTTGTAACTTTTCTAAATTTGTTAAAGTTTGTGATTTGGATCATCATCTTTGTAAATGTCATTTGTAAGAACAATCTCTAACTAATTTTAGAGACTTATCTTCAGGTGAAATTTTTTATCTAGGGATGTGAAAAACATAAACATGTTCATCATCCATTCCAATTCAATGGTTTTATCTATGTAATTTTTCTAATAGAAATATCAACATCATTATAGAAGACATTAAAATAGACATAAAGTTGGTATGAGAAATAAATAAAGTATAGACAAAAGAAAATACAATAGCATTGACATGGTCTTTTAGCATAAAAGTATAGATTTTGAATACCACATTCTTAGATATTAGCTGCTACTATCACATGTGTGAGATGTTGGATCGAACTCTAGTATGATTGAAGGGTAGTTTCTGGTTCGACAGGAATTAATGATGAAGTCAAAGTATGTTCGCATGCTGTTGTCGGAGTAATGCGTGTTGTAGTCGAAGTTTGTTCTAACATGCATTAGTCAATATTGCTAGGGTTGTTAGCATGTTGAATTGGGTCTTTCTTGTAAGCCCAATTGTTTAAGTTAGCTAGTACCCTCAGTTAGCTTGTAATGGATAATTGTTAAAAAGCCAATTAACTTAGTGTGCTATTTTTCTTATAAGTAGGATGCTAGTTTCTCAATCTTGACATAAGGAAAAATAGGAAGATAAAATCCTAATTTCAAGAGAGAGAGGTAATTTTGTTATTCTTGTATATTTGTAATCTTGTTCTAAGAGTAAGGAAAGAATAACACTTTATAACCAATCCTTGTTGTTCCTTTTTGTTTTACCTTGTTATCTTTGTTAATCCTAACCCTTGTGTGTTTTAAGACATCTGATTCACAACAAATTGGTGCGGTGAGCATGGATAACCTTCAACAAAGTATGAGATTGAAAAGTTCACCGGAGTGAACGATTTCGGTCTGTGGCGCTTGAAGATGAAAGTCCTACTGGTTCAGCAGGGTTGTTTGTATGCTAAAACTAGAAGATGTAAGTATGAATTAGGTTATACACAGTCTTTTTACTTTGTTTTATTTTTTCAATTTGTTTTCTTTAGTTATATATATTATCGTGTTTTAAATAAATTAGTTCTTTTAAGTTTTTTTTTCAACAAGTTAAATATATCTGTTACTAAAAGAACATTTGTTAGTTATTTAGTAGTAAGAATAATGTGTTTAGCTTATTCCATGGGTATAAATATTTAACTTTATGCCTGGTCAACAAGTTTTGAAATATTTTTTTTATTTATCAAAAATCATGAAACACTTTCTATATTTATCAAAGTATATAAATCTTTTTAAATTTTAATAATAAAATAACATTTAAACACACTTTTTTTCTTCACATAGACCCACCATAAGACTCAAGGATG
>CAWUDS030000370.1:0-34085 GCA_963859935.3 Lathyrus sativus | reverse complement strand
TATGGAAAAAAGTAGATTTTCTTTTGTATTTATGTCACATCAAATCTCTGTTGACTTTTGACTTGAACAACTTCTATTCATAGGCTTCTAATATTTTTTGTTAAAACTTGAGTAGTATTTCCAAAGTCTATCATCAGAAAAGAGTGAAACAAATAGAGTCTTTGGACAAATGGGTTCTGAGACTTTCACAAGCTGATAATCATAACTTTTTAGCAGAGTCTGTTTGGACGGTTTCTGTTTAGAAACATTGACTTGATAGATAAGAGTTGACTTGTTTGTATGTGCTTCTAATCTTTAGTGGCCATATTTAGAGTCAGAATTTGCTTCCAATTTTCTCCACACTCAGCAAAATGGTTAGATTACAAATTTTTTTCTCTACACTTTATTATCATCAAAGCTTAAGGATAGTTGTAGAACCAAACTTATTGCAACAAAGCTGAGATAGTTAATCCTAATTAGCAGTTCGATATCAAACAACCGGCTCAGCTGAATCATTTCCTTCAGATCGCACATGATACTCATATTACTCATTATATCTCTAGTATGAGTCCTTGTAATATGTAGGTCTTGGTTTCAGAACCTTTCCAATAATTCATGTTCTAACATCATCATTTCAGTCACACACATCTCTTTCTGACTTAGTGTGTTTGCTACTTTATTAACCTTTCCCATATGATACTTCAACTCGAAGTCATGCTCATTTAGATAATCCATCCATCTTTGTTGATGCACATTCAATTATTTCTGGCTAAAAAGATACTTTGAGCTCTTATGTTCGTTGAACATCTCAAACTGCATGCCATATAAGTAATGCTGCCACACTCTGAGTACAAAGATAATGACAACTAGCTCAAAATCATGCATTGGATAATTTTATTCATGAAGGTTCAAATGCTAAGATGCATAAGCTACAACTTTACTATTTTTCATTAGAATCCTCCTAACACTTTCCTCGAGGAATCACAAAATATTTTATAAAACTGCTTAGGATCGAAGATTATCAGGACACAAGCGGTTATCTATTTCTTTTTCAATTTAGGAAAACGTCGCGCGCAATATGAATCCTAATAGAAAGGAACTTCCTTTCGAGTTATTCTAGTCATTGGCAATGTTAATTAAGAGAATCCCTTAATGAACCTCCGATAATATCCAACTAGTTCTTAGAAGCTTTTAACATTAGAAACATTCTTAGGCTTTTCTCAATTAATAACAACTTCCATTTTTTAGGGATCCACCGCCATATCTCATTAAGATATAACATGAACAATAAATTTCACCTTTTACATCCATAAGTCACATTTGGTGAGTTTTGTAAAGAGTTGCTTCTCCCGCAAAACCGATAACACAATTCCATATGATCTATGTGATCTTTTGAAGTACGTGAGTAAATCAAAATAGCATTTACAAAAATTACCGCAAAGAGATCCAAATAAGGTTGGAAAACACGGTTCATGTAACCCATGAAGGTTTTAGGAGCGTTGATCACACCGAAAGGCATTACAAGAAATTTGTAATGAACATATCGAGTCCTACATGAGGTCTTCAGTGTGTCATAACTTTTTACTCGAATATGATTGTATCCTGATGGCATCCTTTTAATTGATCTAGGAGATCATCAATTCGATGTAGAGGATATTTATTTTTGATAGTGACTATGTTCAACTAACGGTAGTCAATGCACAACTTCATACTATAACACCCTAAAAACCCTGGCTCTTTAATTTTAAAAAATATAAACAATATTATTCTCAAAAAGGTATTAACATTCATAACATGCATACTCTCTCAAGTTAATAAAAAACTTGCATCAGAACTCAACATAAACATCTACTTTAAATTATCTCTTCAAAATAAAGTAGTTGATTGAATTTAAACAAATCCAAAACAATTGACTCAAACACCGATAACAACCTATTCCCAATGTTACATATCAGAGAAATCAGAAACTAAATAATTGGAAAACGATAAATAAATGAAGAAAAATTCCAATGCCACCTTCTAACTCACAATAGCTATTGCTACTTCTAAGTATCTATACCACAATGTACAGAACACCACAAACAAAATAAAAGAGGGGTGAGAATACATTAAAATGTATTAGCGGTGAAAAACATGGCAAGGGTAGTATATTCACACAATCATCAAACACATAGAATATTGTCAACAACAAAACAATTCAAAAAGTTTTCATGTATGCAATGTGACCACCTATCTCGACTCAATGCATGTGGTACCATTTTGTGGACATCAGAGTTATGTTATTGATATTCATCCATTCACTATGGTTCCTCTTCGAACCCAAACTCATCACTTATCCCCTCTTCTGAACCAGTGACTCGTCACTTCTCAACACCGACACACATGATGCATGATTTATGCAACAACGACATACATGTGTAATAACACCACTGGTTCCATCTCGAAATGTATAAAATACCAATTAAGTTAATCACAGTAGTTCTCACTCTGAACAACATGCCTTAACACATCATATCATTCATCCTTGATTCTAAGGAATTTAACCCAATTCCATTTGTTATAGTCATCAACAACGACTAAACCATATTTCTTCCCATTGATTGATGCAGTACAAACAGGATCAAACAAATCAATGTGAAATAGTTCTAAGGGTTTAGAGGTAGAGATAATTTTTTTTAGTTTTGAAAGAAGTTTTATTGATGTTCCTTACTTTCCATGCTCCATAAAGAGCGTCCGAGTGATAATTGAGATCAAGAAATCTTTAACATATTTCAACTTGCTAAGTTTAGAGATTAATATCCAGTTAGCATGACCTAACTTTCTGTGCTAGATCTACTTCTTATCACTCATTGATAGAAGGCAAAGTATCTTCTGATCAACCAATTTAGAAAAATTAAGTTTATAAACATTTCAATTTCTCTTACCTTTGAACACTATGGAGTTATCATATCCATATATGATGCAGTTATTCTTATTAAACATGACTTCTTAACCATTGTCACAAAATTGACTAATGTACAATAGGTTATGTTTAAGTCCATCTACACGCCAAACATTATTAATTGAAATAAAGGAGTTACCAATAAGACACATACCACCAATATTTCCTTTCTGATTTCCTCTAAATCCCACAGATCCTCTCTCTTTCATAGTTATAGCTTGGAACATAAGCTTTTCTCCTGTCATATGTTATGAGCAGACAATGTCCAGGTACCATACTTGTTGTATTGCTTCTCCCTTGAAGCATATTTGTAGCAAAGACAATTTGAGATTTAGGTACCTATAATCTTATGGGTTCTTTATGGTTAGTTTTGATATGTTTCTTCTTATTTGTACCTTTGCTTTCATATGATAAGGTTTAGGATTATTCACGAATTTTGATTTAAAAGCTTGTTGTCTTGAATGAACCTTAACCTTAGGTTTAGATCCTTTCAAAGCTTTAACTTCTTCTATCTTAGGTTCTGGTTTCTTTAGAACCTTTGACTTAAGAGTCTTAGGCTTTGGTTTCTTTAGAACCTTTGACTCAACAAATTTAGGTTCTGAGTGAATCATAACCTTTGCATTTTCAACAACAGGTACAAATAACAGTCAAGCCCGTTTTGAGTAAAGCTTGAAGAGGAATGGTCTGTTGCTTTACTTAAGGTTTTAAACCTAGAATAAATTTTTTTGTGAGTAACCAATACCTTCTCTTTGCTTCTAATTACTCCATAGATCATGGAAGCAAGTTTAGTTTTTTTGAAGCCATTTATGATGAAATCCGGAAGAGTCATTTCATGCTCATCAATAGGTTTACCATACACTTCTATTACTAGAGCATTATGATCCTTCTCTAAAGCATCATTTTTATTTTGAACAAAGTTTAATTCTTCTTTCAAAAGATCATATTGATTTTTCAATATTTTCATGTGCCTGGCTTTCTCTTGACATCTTCCCATGAGATCTTGAACATAAGTATTTAAGTCAGAATAAGATTGTTTGGAAAATACCCCATCATCTTCCTTATACTCTAAACCAGAATCTGAGTTAGATCTTGCTTCAGAAGATGTAAGGGCCATCAATGCAAGGTTCTCTTGATCTTCATCCTTTTTAGAGTGTTCCTCGTTGTTGAGTTCATCCCATATTTCCATGAGACTTTTCTTGAATTTGTTCTTGAAGTTATCCTTTTTAAAGCTTCCATTCTCAGGTTTGTCTTTTAATAGCTCAGGACATTCAAAAATGAAGTAACCAGGCTTCTCGCAATTAAAACATCCTTTCTGATCATCCTTATTTTCTCTAGAGCCAGATCCTCTAAAGCCACAGCTTCTTCCATATAATCTTTTGTTCTTCCTGGCCAAATACTAAAACCCTTTAATGATGAAGGCCTTTTTCTCATCATTTGAGTCATATTGAGAACCTGTTGCGTGATAAGTTTCTTCAAACTCCCAGACTCGACGCACCTTAGTAGTTTTAGAAACAGATTTCAAAGCTAAAGGCTTTGACTTTTTGATAGGTTCATCTCCATTGATCCTCATCTCATGGCTTTGACCATTACTGATAAGACTTTCAAGACTTAATTTGTTTAAGTATTTAACCTCCTGTATAACGTCATATTACGTATGTATCTTACAAGAAGACTCCTAAGAGTCTTATTAACATGATCAAATGTAGTATAGCTCTTTCTCAAAACCCGGAGTCTAGATACAAGGACTTGAAACCTAGAAAACATGGTTTCAATGTCTTCATCCTCCTTCATTCTAAACAACTCATATTGCTGAACTAGAAGGTTAGACTTAGCTTCTTGAACATGTCGATTCCCTTCATAAGTAGAACACAGGGATTTGGAAATGGTTTTAGTAGTATATTTATAATTGATTTTGATGTATTTTGAGTGATGTAGAGAATCAACCGAGATGCCTCTAACTCTGTGATGTTTTATATAAACCTTTTTTTGAGCTAGTGTGATATTTTTTCTATCAGACACCTTTCCAACTTCATTGACTGGAATATCGAGGCCATATTCTAGAATATGTAGAATCAAGATTCAAAAGCCTCTATTATTTTGATGAAGACAACTCATATCAGCTTAGCTCGCAAGATACTTACACTATATACCCGTGGGTGTATATGTACTGTGAAGCTGCTTGCACTATATACCCGTGGGGGTATATACACTGAACATAAAATCTGAAGCATCTCTATTCTGAACTCTTCACAAAAAGCAAGAGGTGCAAGCATATCATCAAGAATACATTATCAAGATCAAGGCAAAGTCATTTATCAATATGGATCAAGTTTCATCAATCAAGTTTCAAGTGGTGTTGAAGATTCAAGATACGGTACAACATTGTTTACTTAGAATTATGTATGCACGTGTTCTTTGATCTCACTTCACTACACCACTAACTAAAACTATGTTAAAACTATTTCAAAATACTCTTGAAGTTTTTAAATTAAGTATTTTTGGAAAAACTTTCAGTGTTAACCGATTAACCTGTGGTGTTAACCGATTAACACAAATTAAAATTATGAATTTGGGAATTTCTTACAGTGTTAACCGATTAACCATATAGGTTAACCGATTAACACATGTAAAATTTGAATTTTTTATACGTTAGAAAGGTGTTAACCGATTAACCCATTTAGTTAACCGATTAACACTGAAGCAACAACCAAAAATAACAACTGTTCATGGAGAATTGCATTGCTCTATGATTTTCTTACTGGCTATTTTTCTGTCCCATAATCATACCTTTTTGAAAAGGTTTTTCACTCTTATAAATTGATTTCAGTTTTCAAACTCAAAAAAACCTTCAAGAAACAAATTTTAAATATTACTCTTTATCTTCAACCTTTTTGAATTTTCAAAAGTGTTCAAATAATAATTTTGAAACAAGCCATTGAAATACACTTTCACATTCTTACAGCTTGCTTTCACAATAAAGAACACTTGTATAATTTTCTGAGTAATCTTTGTTTCAAGAAGAAGATCAATATTTCATATTGATATACATTCAATTGTCACTTATATACAAAATTCAGAATTGACTACAACTTATTCTTATAATTATAAAAGATAAGTTTGTAGGATTTTCCTTGTGATCCGGATTGTGGATACAAGAGGTCCTTGTGTGAGATATTCATTCTCGGTAGGACTTAAACATTATGTAAATCCAAGAAGGGTGTTCTTGGTTGTTAGGATTGTCTTTTGTAGAAATCTAACATTGATAGTAAAATTCTCTTTCATATTGAAAGGGGAGTGGAGTACTCTCAGATTGTGAGGGGAACCACTATAAATCGCTGTGTTCTTTTTTCTTTTGCACTTTACTGCTTTTCATAATCTAGAAGAATTTAAAGAAGAAAAATCCAAGAATCATAAAAACCGGAAAAATTGTCTAAGAGCCTAATTCACCCCCTCTTAGGCATACATATAACTTACAATTGGCATTAGAGCAGGTTAAGGTAACATGTTCCTAACGATTTAGTATGGCTTCCGCTAGTACCAACCCGGTTTTCAAAGACGGTAGAAGTAGTGACAAACCCCCACTGTTTTCTGGAGAATATTTCGATTTTTGGAAAATCCGAATGAAGGCGCATCTTGAAGCCCAAGGAGAAGGTATATGGGAAGCAATCGAAGAAGGACCACACAATCCAGTAAATATGGTCAATGGCGTTGGAACCGCAAAGTTGAAAAACACGTATGATGAAGACGATAAGAAAAAGATTCTTAATAAGAAGAAAGCAATCAACATACTCCAAATCGCTCTCAGTATGGACGAGTTCTTCCGTGTATCACAGTGTAAATCGGCAAAGGGGATTTGGGACACCTTGGTGGAAACGCATGAAGGAACCACCGAAGTAAAAAGCTCAAGGCTCAACACGTTGAGTCAAGAATATGAGATGTTCCGTATGCAGCCCGGTGAATCTATTGTTGCCTTACAAAAGAGATTCGTTCATCTAACAAATCACTTGACTGCTCTCGGGAAGACCTTCACCAATGATGATCTCAACCTGAAAATCCTAAGATCCTTAACAAGGGAATGGCAACCAAAAGTAACCGCTATTTCGGAAAAGAAGAGTCTCTCAACGATGACATCCACATCCTTATTTGGAAAACTTCAAGAGCATGAATTGGAACTTGGAAGGCTCGAGAAGCACGAAAGTCAAGAAAAGAAGTCCAAAGGAATTGCCTTGAAAATTGACACAAAGGATGACAAAGACGACGAGACTTCCGAAGATAAAAATTTCATGCTTCTTGTAAAGAAGCTTGGTAAGTTTTTTAATAATAATAAAAATTCCTCTTTTCCTAAAAAGAATAGACATTTCAGGAAAAAGGATGCATCCACATCGAATCAAGAAGTCACATGTTACGAATGTGGGAAGGAAGGTCACATAAAGCCAGATTGCCCGAAACTTGCAAAGAAAGGATGATTCAAAGGAAAGAAGGATTTCAAGAATAAAAAGGCTTATGTTGCTTGGGACGATAATGAGATAAGTTCATCATAGGAATCGGAAAGTGATGAATGTGCAAATATGGCTCTTATGGCATCACATCACTCCGATGAAGAAATTGATGAGGTTAGTAGCAATTTTTCAATTTATGACAATGATGCACAAGAAGTCATACACTTCTAAAATAATGCAAGACTTTGTATAAAAGCATCTCATCCCAAAAGAAAAGAATTTCATCTTTAGAAGAAAAAAATACTGCTTTTATAAAAAACATTGAAAATGAAAAACAAAAATTGATGGATGAAAAACAAAGTCTTGTATGCAAAAATTGTGAATCCTTATCTTTTCAAATTGTTCAACTTAAAAGAGTTTTAGAAATATACGAAAAAGGTCAAATTGGCTTGGAGGAAATTCTTAGGCACCAAATATATCCTAATGATAAAAGTGGATTAGGATATTCTAAGTTTTCCAAACCAAGCACAAATGAAACCATTTTTTGTAAAAGCAAGTGAACAAGTTGTTAAAGAAAAGGCAAACACTTCTAAAAATATGCATCAAAGTCATAAAAAGAAAAGAATTGTGAGGAAAAAGAATTATGTTCCTAGATATAGAAGTCATTTTCAACCTACTTGTTTTTATTGTGGAATTAAAGGCCATACACCTAATGCTTGCTATGTGCGCAACATTGGTGTTGCTAAAGGGCATTATGTTTGGGTTGAAAAGGGTACTAAATATCAAGGATCCAAAGCAATTTGGGTACCTAACAATACTTGATTTTGTGTTGTAGGTATGCTTGAAGACAACTTCTAATCAATGGTATTTTGATAGCGGTTGTTCAAAGCATATGACGGGAGATATAAACAAATTTTCAAGTCTATCATTAAAGGCCAAAGGATACGTTTCTTACAGTGATGATAATAAAGGAAAGATTCTTGGAGTAGGAACCGTTGGTGCACCTCCATGTACAATCACCGAAGACGTTCTTTTTGTGGAAGGCCTTAAACACAACCTACTTAGCATAAGTCAATTGTATGACAAAGCGTTCTGAATCAACTTCACAAAGGATGAATGTTTGATAGAACATGAAGTTACCCATGACATCTTGCTAAAAGGTAAAAGAGTTAATAATATTTTTATGATCTCTTTTGATGACTCATCCTTGAAGGTAAAATGTTTAATGGCGAACAACAACGAGGCGTGGCTATGGCATAAAAGGTTTGCTCACATTCACATGGAGCATTTAAACAAGTTGATAAAGCATGACCTAGTTGTTGGTCTTCCGAAGATAAAGTTCATCAAGGATAAGTTATGCGATGCTTGCCAAAAAGGGAAACAAACCAAGACAACTTTCAAATCCAAGCAAATGGTTTCTACATCAATACCACTTCAATTGTTGCATATGGATCTTTTTGGTCCATCGAGAACAAAAAGCTTCGGAGGTAGCATTTATGCTTTAGTTATTGTTGATGATCTCTCTCGATACACATGGACATTGTTTTTAGTGCAGAAAAATGATGTTTTCAAAGCATTCAAGAAGTATGCAAAGCAAATTCAAAACGAGAAGTCACTCACCATAGCCTCCATAAGAAGCGACCATGGTGGAGAATTCCAAAATTCAGATTTTGAAGATTTTTGCGAAGAGCATGGAATTTCTCACAACTTTTTTGCACCAAGGACTCCTCAACAAAACAGTGTTGTGGAAAGGAAGAATAGGTCATTGGTGGAGCTTGTAAGAACAATGCTTAGCGACTTAAATCTTCCTAAATATTTTTGGGCGGATGCGGTTAGCACGGCTTGTTTCGTAAGCAACCGTGTCAATATTCGACCAATCCTCAAGAAGACTCCGTATGAGTTGTTCAAGGGTAGGAAACCAAATATATCATTCTTTCACATATTCGGATACAAATGTTTCATTCTCAACAACGATAAGGACAATCTCGGTAAGTTTGATGAGAAGTCCGACGAAGGTATATTCCTTGGTTACTCTTTTTCTAGTAGAGCTTTTAGACATTTTAATAAAAGAACTCTTACTCATGTTTCTTTTGATGACACTAACCCCTCGAAAGAGGATAATATTATTGTGGATGATGATGATGATATAGTAGATTCTTCACAACAACAAGAAGAGACTTCAAAGGATCAAGTAATACCATAAGAAGATGTCACTCAAATCATTGAAGAACATCGAGATCTTCCGAAGGAATGGAGAACTCATAGAGATCACCCGATAGATAAAGTTATTGGTGATATTAGCCAAGGTGTTGCAACTCAACTAAATCTTAAGGATTCTTGTCTCAACATGGCTTTTGTGTCTCAAATTGAACCAACCAAGATTGATGAAGCCTTAGGCGACGACCAATGGATTGTAGCGATGCAAGAAGAACTCAACCAATTCGAAAGGAATCAAGTTTGGAGTCTTGTACCAATACCGGACCACAAGCACATCATAGGAACAAGATGGGTGTTCAAGAACAAACTTGACGAGAATGGGATCATAGTTCGTAACAAAGCAAGATTGGTCGCACAAGGCTACAACCAAGAAGAAGGAATTGATTTTGATGAAACGTTCGCTCCGGTAGCAAGGTTAGAAGAAATTACATTATTGCTTGCTTATGCTTGTTCTATGAATTTTCAGTTGTTCCAGATGGATGTCAAAAGCGCTTTCTTGAATGGATACATCAATGAAGAAGTTTATGTCAAACAACCTCCGGGTTTTGAAGACTTCAAGAATCCCTCACATGTTTACAAGCTGAAAAAGGCACTCTACGACTTAAAGCAAGCACCAAGAGCATGGTATGACGCCTTAGCAATTTCTTATGTGAAAAGGGATTTACAAAAGGAAAGGTTGACAATACGTTGTTCATAAAGAAAATCAAGGGTAACACCTTATTGGTTCAAGTCTATGTCGACGACATCATCTTCGGATCAACAAACAAAGATCTTCTCGAAGAATTTTCACTTATGATGCAAGAAGAATTCGAGATGTCCATGATGGGAAAACTGAACTATTTCCTTGGACTACAAATCAAGCAAACAAAGGATGGCATCTTCCTCAACCAATCCAAGTATTGCAAGGAATTGTTGAAGAAATTCGATATGGATAGTTGCAAGGTGATGTCCACTCTTATGGGATCCGGAACGTACGTTGATCAATATGAATCCGGTACTCCAATTGATATCACAAAGTATCAAGGTATGATCGGTTCATTATTATATTAGACGGCAAGCCGTCCTGACATTATATTTAGCGTTTGTTTGTGTGCATGCTTTCAAGACCTCGTCCAAGGAAACCACAACGCGCCTAACCAATTAGCTTGTTGACGCCCACATAACTGATTCCGAGACTCAGCAAGTTGAAACCTTGAATGGATTTCAAAGGGGAAAGCTCGGAAGACAGATGAAACTCCTTTCTTACGACTCGTGACTATAGATAAGAATTCGGATATGCTGAACATCTTAGTCTGAGTATGCCAGATATGTCTTTGCTTGCTTGTAGCAGTGTTGCTTCCTTTTGTTCACCGCGTGAAATCTTGAGAAAGAAGGCCTTGTGGGGCGGCAAGTCCGAAGAAATCACATCTCACCGCCGTGAAGAGAATTTTAAAGTATCTCAAAGGGACAACGAACGTCGGATTATGGTATCCAAAAGGTAGTACTTGTTATTTAATTGGTTATTCTGACGCTGATTATGCAGGATGTAAGGTCGATAGAAAAAGCACAAGTGGTACATGTCACATTCTCGGGAATGCACTAGTGTCATTGTTGCACCCCAAAATTTTCCCAACCTTTTCTTAACTTGGTTTATGTTTCATTTCATTTCTTTCTAGCATTTTCATTGCATAACATTTGGCATTGAACAGGGGATCAAGAGATTGTGCGTATCAAGAGGAGTCTACTCAGAGAGTTGAGCCTAAGCAAGTGGTGTTACTCAAGTTTGAATGGTCATCAAGTCATCAGGAAGTGGGCATTGGTCTTGTGAAAGAAAGGATGTGTATGTGGGTCAGCTCCTAACTTGGAGGCTAGTTCAAGAGCATCAGAGGTTTGTGAATCCATGGTTATGAATATAAGATGTTAAGAGAGCTCATTGAGTTCCTTGAAGGTCATTGTAGAGCTCATCCAAGTGTTTGTGCTAAGTGTGAAAGGTTACAGTTGAAGGTGTTGCACCTAGGGTTTTCATATGGCTAATCCTCAGTCAATTGTGAAATTGAAGGAGATTAAAACTCAATTCTAAGTATTTATGGTCATGGGATGTTGTGTTAAGATATATGAGATATCATTTCAAGTTCAATTCATCAAGGATCATGTGTGTGAGAAGTTACTAAATCAGGGTTCTCAGGGTAAAATCCTCTATTTAGTGCCTAACTTCAAGACCACCTATCTCAAGATACAAGTTTCATCTCAACTTTTGACCAACATGGAACTTGTAGAGCATGTTCTTAGCTTTCTTTTGAGTACTAGAAGTCCTTGATTGGATTTATAGAACTCAAGTTATGATCCAGACAAGTTACAGGTCATCAGATGAATGTGATTTTGGTCAACAAAAGTCAACCAACTTCCAAGCCATTTTTGACCTAGAAAGATGTTTCTCCTCAACTTTTTGCCAACATTAAATTTGTAGGTCTTGGTCCTAGCTTTCCAAAAAGTACTAGAAGTCTTTCATCTGATTTGTAGATCTCAAGTTATGAGGTTTGCAAGTCAGGGGTATTTTGGGAAAGTGAGATTATAGGTCATAAAATTATAGGTCCATTTCACCAACTTGCACACTTTAAATGAAGATTTTTCCAACATCAAACTTGCTCCAAATGGTGTTATTTGCTTATTCAAACATTGATAGGTCATGGATTTGGCTTGGTTTGAAGAATGGATATGTGAATTTTCATGGAAGAAGGTTTAAAAGGGAAAAATAGGGATTAATTCATTATTGATCAATTTGGTGCAAATAAGTGCATATTTTGAGTGCAAACCACATTTTAAACACATTGGCGTTTTTATATTTTGAGTTTGAGGTGTTTTAGTGAGCCATTTTCAAGGTTACTTCATTATGAAGTTACACAACAAACATGAACCATTGAGATCAATTAATGCTTTAATCCTAGCCATTCACATCCCATGTGGTACCAGCAAGCATTTTCAAGCATTTTGGAGCCAATTTTGTGAGAATTTCGTGTACATGAGAAAGCTCAAAAACTCAATTCCTTGGATTTTCAATTGGGCTGTTAGAGGCTGAGATTGGGCTCAATTCTTATCAAGATCCATCACATATAAGGTTTTGGCTCATGAACAAATCATCAAAAGTGAGAATTAGAGCCAAATTGATCAAGAACAGTTTTGAAAAAGTGGTGGAATTTTGAAATTCGAATTTGGAGATAGAAGCCATTTCAAGAAAAAATGTAAATTACAAAAGCTCTATTGAAGATCATTGAACGATTCTGGATATTTTTCTTCAAGCTTAAGCTCCATTTGAAGGCTCAGTGGAAGTTCTCCACTAGGTAATTGCAAATCAACCTTACACTCTCATTAAGCATTGATTCACTTCCATTTTTGCATATTTGAGACTTAGAAACAATGTATATCATTAATATGTAAAACGAACTGGCATTGGTGTTGATTGTTAGATGATGCTCAAAAATGTTTGGATCTGTTTTGGCTTGTTCATGTGTGTTCTTGCTTGTTTAATGCTTGATCTGTAATCTACATAACTTCTAGATGAATTTTAAACAAAATTGGATGAGTTTTATGAACTTTGGATTTTGGTGCACAATCTTGTTGGCTTCGGTTTGAGAATTTTACGCATGATTAATGATTCTTGAGGCTGGATTTGAGATCCTCGTGATCTCTAGATGAATTTTGATATAAGATTCGTCCAGAATGGTGGAGTTTTAACTTGGCCGTGGGTGGTTGTTGCCTTCGCGGTGGCCGGAACTGCGAAGAAGATGACCGGAGTTGCGGTCTGGCCACCCTCATTTCCCTCCTTGGTTCAATGAAGAAGATGATTACGTGGCCTCGTATGGTTCGCATGATCTACTTACTTTTGATTCCAACGATTATGATTAAGACCTAATGTAGTCCGTGTTTGACTGAATCCATGTAATTACTTTTGAATGTTCATTAATGTGGTGGCACGCTGTGAGCCACCTGATTTGCTTACCAGTTAATCAAGCGCTTCAGATTGAGTGTCCATGATACACCTCATTTGACTCATCGCGTGGAATTACCAGGTTTATTTGGTTTTGTTTGAGTTGTCTGATAGGCCTTGCACGCGCCTGCTATGCGCACCCCTGTTGGGCCCAATCCTCTTTCTGAACTTGTTTGGATTGCTATTTGCCACCACTGTTTTTCATTTTCTTTTTATTTCTTTTGATTTTTTTATTTTATTTTCTGTTTAGAATTTAAATTATTAAAAATAACTCCAATACTTTAAAAATTCACCAAAAATATTTTTTATCAACTTTAAGATGTCTACTTTTTTTTGATTATTTTTATTTTATTTTTCAGTTTTATGTTCAATAAAAAAATGAATTAAATATTGGAGTGGTTTTAGATGGTTTAAATTTTAACTTTGTTTGATCTTGCATTTATTTCTCTTCCTCCTTTTTGATCCAATGATTGAAAATTGATCCTCATCTCAATGATGAGTTGATCAATTTTTGAGGACCTTTTTGCCCCTGGTTGTTGACTTTTGGGTTGACTTTTGTGGCTTTCCTTGTTGCCTTTGTTTCTCCCATTTAAAAGTGGTACATCTAAATGAATTGTTTCTTTTGATGGTGCTTTGAGGGGATATTTGTCTTGGTATTTTGGCCTCTGGTTTCCAACATGTTTAGCTTCTTTGTGTATTTTATTTGATATTTTTTGAGCCTTTTTCCTATTTTTGAGGTGACTTGCAAGTTAGGTTATCTCATAGGATAGCTCACACAAGTGCATGACCTAGTTTGGGTTGAAAATGACCTTTTTGGATCCAATAAGCTCTCAACTCTTCTTGTTTCACATTTTAGACATGTTGAGCTTGCTGTATGTTCATTTTTAGGTCAAAATTATGTTCATTGCTTGTTGATTGATGCTTTTCTTTTTGTGCTTTCAACTTGAACTCCTATGTGATGCATGCTTGCTTCCTTTGTGCTCTTGCTTGCATTTCTTCTTGTTTTGTTTTGATATTGATTATGAGCTTTCTTCTCTTCATCTCCCTTCTGTCCAATGACCTTGGAGTGTCATTTAAAGTGGCTTGGTCCCTCCTTTGGAGGTATTTGAAGCATATCTAGAATGATGAATCCTTGAGGACACTTTTGGTGTTTCTTTGTTTTTGATGAGTGATGCTCATGGTTGAGTACCTATTATAGGGTCCTTGCTACCCTTGTTTGATCTCCCATCCTCACTTGGATTTGGGTTTTGTTTTACCTTTCATTTGATTTGATTTTATTGGTGTGGTTGATGTTGTTTGACTTAGGTCATTTCATCCCACTTTTTGGTGCATCTTTGTGTGGTTTGCTTTTGTTGGATTGATTTCTTCTTGTGCCCTTCTTCTTCATTTCTTTTCTTGCATTCCCATATTCATGCTTGGTTGAGATGAGGTTGTGGAGGCTACTGCTCCACACTATTTTCCTCCCACTTTCATTCTATTTGTACATCTTATGTGTGCATCTTTCTTTGCATATGCACTCTCCTTCTTCTTCTTCTTCTTCTTCTTCTTCTTCTTCTTTTCTTTGACATGCTCCCCATAAGTTCTCTAACCTCTTGAGGTTATGATAGACATTAGGTGCCTAACCATGCATGATAACATTAGGTAGTTCCCTTTTGAATCCCAACTTTAGGTCCACTTTGCATGATAACTTTTAGGATTGATTAGTCTCCCATTAGTGTTCCTTCTTCTCTTCTCATCTTCAAACATTCATAAAACACTTAATAAGGAATGACAAGTGTAGCACGCTACGATCCTTAAGCTACTTGAGAAATGGTAATTGAGGGGCCTCCTCTCAAGGACCTAGAGTGTTTAGTGTACACCCTTTGGGTGATATACGACGCATTCGCTCTTAGGTCATAGTCTCTAGTGCGACATGAGTGAAGGTGAGAAAATACTTAGAAGGGGGGTTGAATAAGTACGAAGATAAAACTTAGAAATAAAAACTCAAGGATTTTTATCCTGGTTCGTTGAACTCAACTACTCCAGTCCACCCTATCTAGAGTGATTTGCCTTTCTCAAACAAGGATTTAATCCACTATTTAATCAACTGATTACAATAGTAAGCACTAAGAACAACTGTTCAAAGTCTTCTCAAGAACTACTGATCCTAACTGGATCTTCTTAAGGTTCTTTTACAATCAAATGTAATAATAATACAAGTGTTAAAAATGCTTCTAATTAAGCTTTATCACAACTGTGATTTTTCACTAAAGATGAAGAACAATGAAATAATTCTAGCAAGAATGTATGAGTTGTATAAGAGCTTTTTAATGAATTCTTTCAAGTGTATTCGTCAACTGAAGAAGATGAATGGAGTCTTGCTTTTATAGGCACAGAGATCCAAGAGCTTTTCACGTTGAGAACAGTGTACCAAAAAGGTCTGAGCCTTTTTGTCTTCACATCATATGACTTTTCCTAGAAGAAGAATGCACAGAGAAGTCCTTTTTGTCTGTGTTCTTGTGTCTAGCATAAATAAGAAAAGAGTCATTTGGTTATTCCAACGGACATAACTTTGAATTCTTCTTTAATAAATTTCAGCAAGAATCATCAGAGTCTAAAATGGTCAGAGCCTTCTGATGTTCATCAGAGTTTGCTGAATCAGAGTCTTTGCAGCAAGTGTGCTTTCAGCGTGTAAATGTTCAGAGCAGGGTTTTGAATCAGATCCTCAATACTGGCAGCGTTAGTACTATCAGAGTCTTCTGAATTAACTGTGCTTGAAACTCTTCATACAGAATTCCTCATTGCTTCAGATGCTTCTGGCTTCTGCTTCAGATTCTTCTGTAGCTCCTGCTTCAGATTCTTCTGTAGCTCCTGCTTCAGATTCTTCTGGGGGCAGCGCTTAGAATCTTCTTGAGACAGCGTTCTGAATCTTCTAAGAGATGCTTCTGACACTTCAGAGCCTTGCATATTTCTTATGTTCAGATCTAATTTGCTTCTGGAGTGATATTTACTTTAACATATGCAGCAAACATTCTCAATCAAATTTTAGAGTATATAATTCTTAAATACAAAATTTCATAATAGTTATCATCAAAACATAGAGATATTATTAAGAACTAATCTGTGTTCTAACAATCTCCCCCTTTTTGATGATGACAAAAACATCAGAAATTTTGTTCAATAGTAAAGAAAATAATTATAACTCCCCCTGAATTAAGTACTAAGAAGGAATATAGACTTCCCTTTTTGCATGAGTATTCTTTTCAGAATTGGAGCCTGAATGTTCTAAACACTAGATCTTGCATATTTCAGAGTCAGATTCTGATAAGTAAAATATGATCTGGGAGTCTTAGAGTTTCTTTTAAAGAAAACATCAGAGTTATCAAACGATTTGAAACACTAAGAGTTTACGTTAGATATAATTGATATGTCTGAAGTTTAATTTAGGTAGAGTTTATTTAAACAGTCAGATCTATTTTCTCCCCCTTTTTTGTCATAATCAAAAAGTAAAAAAAAAACTTTAAAAGACAAATAAAAGGAAATACAGAAAAGATAAATCAGGTAGAGAAAACATTGAGTCATTCATTCATGCAGAGCAAATAATACAAACATCAGATAAGATTCAAGTACATGTGCAAACATCAGATTAAAAAAAATAAACTAAGTTTGTTTGGACAAAATCATCTTCAACAGGTTAGTGATCTCAAATGAGGACTGTTCTTGCTTTGACATCCACTTAGCCATGTTTTCATTCTTCTGATCTTGTTTGGACATCCATTGAGCCATGTCTTTAGACTTCTGATCTTGCTTGACCATCCATGACTTAATCTCAGATTGACCAGCTTCCAGAACTGCAATCTTATCTTCAAGATCAGGATACTCTTTCTTGATCTCAGATGAAGAAGGTGGGGCAGATCCTAAAGCAGGAACAGAGTCAATTTCCATAGGAGATGCAGAGTCAGGAGCAACAGATCCAGAGGGATGTTCTACAAGAGTCATAGCCAGAGGGTTTTCTTCAGATGCAGATTCAGCAGTCACTTATGTATCACATACTGCAGAGGATGAAGGAACATCTTCAAGAAGCAATGGTTCATATCTTTTAACAGTCCAGATTAAGCTTTTAGCAGTCTTAGCAAATCTGAGCTTCGCATCATCAGAACATACATTCTTCATATTTAAGGCTACAGTATTGAATCTGTGAATGGAGCTATTCCAGATAGCATCAGATTCATTTGCATCCATGGTTGACAGACATCTCTTCTAAACAGAGCCTAAATGCATCTTTATTTCTTTCAGAAAACTTGTAAACAAATTATCAACATTCAGCCTAGATTTTGGTTTCAGAAGGGTTTCTAAAGTGAAAGGCTTAGGTTGAGGTGGTGGTGGAATGGTAAATTCAAGAATAATAATGAGAGGGCTAGGATATGCTGGTTTCTTCTGGGCTGGCATGATACGAAAGTATGGCTTTATTCTGCGAATGGAAGGAATGACAACTCTTGGGTTGTCAAAGTATGGAACAAAAGCAGATTGTTTTTCTTTGATAAGAAAAGGAATAAACGCTGATTGAGGTGGTTGATCAAAGAAATTGTCAATATCAAGTCCAGATGGAAGGTGATCAGAGGGAAAAGGTTTAGCAGAAACAACTTAAAGAAATTCAGATGTTCTTGGTTCAGGAATGGTTTTAGAAATGGTAATTTCAGAAGAAATGGGTGGTTCTGGTTGGTTAGCTTCAAACATTCTGAGAGAGGGAGGTGAAAGAATATCTGGATGGATATCAGATTCTGAGGAATCAGAGGAGGTGGTTGGGGTACAAGATGTAGAAGACACTTCAAATACAGTCTTGAGTGGTTTAACGTTTAGAACCTCTGTCTCAGGTATATGTGTTTCAGGAGGATTGGTTGATTCTGGTTGATTCTCAGAAGGTTTTGATGGAGGTTCAGATACAAGTGGTTCAGAGATAGGTGGTTCAGTAACAACTTGTTCAGGTGCAACAGGATCAGATGCAACTGTATCAGATTGTATGGGTTCAGATGAATCTGGTTGTTGTTTTTCTGGATGTTGTTGTGATGAAGGCTGTTCTGTTGGTTTTGTTATAGGTGTTGGAGTTTGATTTGCTGGTGTTGTTGTTGTTGGTTCAGATGTAGGAATAACAGAAGTTTTTAGTGGAGTAGTGGAAATAGGATCAGATGATTTTTATGGGGAAGGAATTTTTTATGGTTCAGATTTTTGGGATGGAGCAGGAATAGATTGTTTTTGAGTAGGAGGTGGTTTTGGAATAGAACTAAATGTTGATTCATTTATAACAATTTTAGAGAAAGAAGATACAAATGTTTTAGTACCTTTAGTCTTGATACGCTTTGTGGGAACAGAGGGAACGTCTCCAGAGGCGTTTCTCTTAATCAACTTATGTGGCTTGTCAGCAACTTTTGGCTTCTTCTGAGCAGCAGTTTCTTCTGCTTCTGACTGACTTCTTTTCCTCATGTTTTCATTGTATACATATGGAATTGGTTCTCTTGCTCTTTTTAGAATATCTGCAGGAATGGGCGTTCCATCTGCTTTGCATGAATCAATATATCTCACAATGATATCCCTTGGTTCTTCAGCACCAAACAGTGGAAATTTATCAACAGGAATTCTCTTCTGACTGATTTCAGAAATATTCAACTTCTTGGGTGCAGCTGTGAGTTCCTCTACAATTTTTAATCTCTGAAGACTCTTTGCATTTAGAGGTTTTCCAATAATGGATTCAAGTTCATCCTTTACTCCAGCTTCATACAGAGCAGTTACCAGACCATTCTCTGTCAGAATGTCTGAAATTAACCTTCCAAATGGAATCCATGTCCTGATCTTCTGACCCTTATCCTTTACAGATTCTCTTGAAGCATTGATATGGTTCCATAAATGCATAAATAGAATGTAAGGAAGATCTACCTTAGTGTTCTGACTCAAGCAGTACATGAAGTAGAGTTGTTCATTGTTCACGTAATCTGGAGAATTGGTAGATTTTCTGTGATGGGTGCATCCCAAAAAAATCTTTGCCCATATTTTATAGTCAGACTTCAGATCCTTAAATTTGTTAGAGGCTTGTCTAGATGTGATGACTTCCTCATAAACTTCCTCCATGTCCACACGCCCAGATGGCAGATGACATACTCCATCAGTCTCTTCATACCCTATGAGTTCCTGATTAGATCTTCAGTTATTATGATCTCCTTTCCCAAAACAGAAGACAGATGAATTTTGGATAAACAGATGCATGTATCCAGAATTCTTTCACCAGATGAGGGTAAACTGGTCCAAATAATCTTTCAAAATATTTTACCCAGCCTTGTGCATCAATTATTGAACGAATTTCAAACCCATTTTCAGCTAACGAATCAAATTCCACCATTGATTCACAGACAACTTCAAGTTTGTCAACAGGAGTTAACAAAGTCCTTTTAGGTACAGTGAATGGAGTCACACCCATATTTGTAGAAGTAACTGCAGCCATGGTTGATTGAAACTAAGCTGCTGTAGAAGATGAGGTTGTCATTGAAGATGATGAAGATGATTTGGGCGAAGGTTTAGGGTTTTTGTGAAGAGAGAATAGAAGACAGAAATGCATAAACTTGTTTGTGATGTGAAAAGTGTGAAATTGGTGTGAGATGTGGTATTTATAGAAAACACTTAAGGCACTTAAACAGACATACAAAGCAAGTTTTCAGATAGAATTTAATGACAATTAATGAAAGAGAATAAAAATCATTTCAAGCATTAATTGATTCTGACAAATTGGGGGGAAAATCAAGATTTTCACTATTCAAACCATACCTCAAATGTCTCTTCAGTAGTGTACACGCTATCTTTTCAGATTCAGAGTGACACGTGTTTGCTTTGCATGTGCTTCTGAATTCTCTTGAGAAATGAAACGTTAGCCAATGTTCAAATTCGCTAAGGTTGGTTAGTTCAGATACACACAAATAATAAAAGTAATAGAAGAAATACTTCAGAGTTATAAACATTTTACATCTGAAAAATTTGCTTCTGATAAATATTATTCTGGACAAAAATCCATACCAATATTTTCAGAATAAATTTGAACCTATCTTCAGCAAGGGGTTTTGTGAAAATATCTACCCATTGATGATCTGTATCAACAAAGACTAAATTTATAATTCCCTTCTGAACATAGTCTCTGATGAAATGATGTTTAATTTCTATATGTTTTGCCTTAGAGTGTAAAATGGGGTTTTTAGACAAACATATAGCAGAAGTATTATCACAGAATATAGAAATGTTACTTTCAAATATCTGATAGTCTTCTATCTGACTTTTCATCCAGAGCATCTGCGTGCTACATCCAGTAGCAGCAATATATTCTGCCTCTTGTTGCACCCTAAAATTTGACCACATTTATTTACCCATCAAGTGTTTAAAGGTTGATACCTTTGTCAGAAAGCTCAAGAGATCCTTAGAGGAATTGGTTGAAACCAAGGTTGTGTGCTTCATAACTTGGGAGTTGTGGGTGCTCCTCAGATGATCCTGAGACTATGAGGATAGACTTGAAGCTTTGAGAAAGTTTATGAGATGTCTTGAAAGCCATCATGAAGCCCAGAGAGGTCATTGTGCAAGAATTCAGAAGATTCAACCATGAATGGTAGAATTAGGGTTTGACTGGGTCAACCCTAAGTCAACTGATGATTTGGAGAAGGTTGAGACCTAATACAAGGGCCATGTGATCATGGAATGATGTATTGAGATACTATAAGGATGATTCCTAGACCAACTCATCATGATTGAGGAGTTTGAGAAGTTTTAAGCTAGAGTTTCTAAGGATTGACAGTGTAAAATCCCCTAGTTTGATCCCTATCTTCCAGGCAAGTTTTTAGCTCAAGATGTGATTGTCATCTATCTTCCCTATAACATGAATGTTGTAGAGCTTGTTCTTAGCTTTAATTTTAGTGGTAGAAGTCCTTGATAGGATTTGCAGAGCTCAAGTTATGGTTTTGACAAATTACAGGTCATCTGAGGTTTGTGAATCTGGGTCCTTGAAAGTCACCCAACTTGCAGACAACTTTTGCCCTAGTAGGATGATTCCTATGGTCTCTTGGTCAACATGAATGTTGAAGAGAATCTTCTTAGATTTCTAGAGAGTACTAGAAGTCCTTGATAGGATTTGTAGAACTCAACTTATGGCTTTGACAAGCCAAGGGCATTTTGGTCATTTGGAAGTTATAGGTCATTTCAAGCATATGGCCATATCTCCTACTTCCAAGCTTCAAATGGAAAAATCTTCAACATCAAACTTGCTTAGAATGATGTTTTAAGGCTATTAGGGAGGTCATGAGATATTCAAAAGGCTCATATCAAAAAGTGATAAAAATGGCCTAAAAATGAGGCATAAGTTAATTCAAGTGAGATTGAAAATCATAAAATCCAAGTTACAAATCCAAACCATGTCATATGATAGGTCATTTTGACTCCAAATGACATTTTAAGAACAATGGTTCAGCCACAATTTTGATTTGAGGCTTGTATCATAGGGTTGCTTTGTAATTGGGTTGCTTGCATAATGGGGGTACCAAACCAAAACAAGGAAAAGCTTAATAAACAAGGAAGAAATGCATGGTAACTTGTCCAAAATATCATATGAGGATAAAATCAAGTTAGTTACCCAAGTTATAAGGGTTTTGTCATGATATATCATGTGGTGAGAATTGAAATGCAAAATACCATGTCATGAGAATTCAAGTTCTTACTAGATGATTCTAGGAAGTTCTAGACCTTTCTAAATCAGTCTATATATTGAATATGAATTGCATTGATTCAAGGTTGGTGATAGTTGATGTAAATGGTGGTAGAGAATAGAGATTGAATCCAAAAACTCCATTTTGCAAATCATATTGAATCTTCATTTTTCTCTTCATTACCCTTCCATTTTTCTTCACAAATCATCTACACAAACATCCCTGAGTGTGTTCATGCTAGCTTGAGGTGCCATTGATGAAGAATTGAAGGAGTTCCAAGTGAAGTTGCAAGGAAGCAAAAGGTATTGGATCTCGAGATACAAGCCATTTCCATCAAATCTTGTGCAAGCAGAGGGGTATTCATCACCTAAGGACTGTTCTTGAGGAGTCTCAAGGCTTGATTTGGAGAATTTCAGCACCTACCATATCCAAGAGCAAGGTATGCAAAACCACTTCTACACCCTATTCTAGGCATGGCTAGGGCTAATTCTTATTGTAAAACCATTAGAGACAATTAGGTGGTTCATTTTAATGAGTTTGGGACTGATTGGAGAGGTTTCATCCATGGTGGTCAATTCTTGATGGAGTTAGAACATGCTGTTTAAGGGATGATAATGCACGATTTTTGGATAGTTTTAATCAACATAATATAAGGATCATTTCTATATAAAGAATGTTGAGTTTGGTGAAGGTCGAAAGCTGATGAAATGTTGAACCTATGAAGTTACACCATTCGGGTTCTATGATAGAGAGAGTTTTAATGCAATCCATTGCCACAGTTGTGTTCTACGTGAAAAATAGGTCAAGATTGCTTTTTATATCACGTAATTTGGTGGAGAAACGAGGGCGTACGAAGAAGAGGAAGTTCCATGCATGAAGCTTGTGTTCTCATGGATTCTGCAAACCCTAAATGACCAAGGTTGAAGACGATAGCATCTCCGTTGGATCACGTGTTGAATATTTGACTGGGAAGCCATCCAACGGACGAGATTTAAAGCGCGAAAGGGAGGGAAAGCCAGCAGCATTAAACGCTGTGTTCCACTTAAGTGGAACTTCTGGGCTTTAATGAATTTTGTTATCCCCACCCCCCATGCAGGCCCAATCCAATGATGAACTGTAATTTGATGCTATTTGCACCGCGTTTTTAGTATTTTTCCTTTCATTTTATTTTGTGATTTCTGAGTTTAAACTGGGCCCAAGCGCTATGCTATGCGCACCCCCATATCTGGGCCCATCATCATAACAACTGAATTTTATTTCTTCTTGCACCCATCTCACTAATTCTCATATTAAATTTCCTCCAAATTTTCTCCAACTTTAAAAATGCATATAAAATTGAAAAATGAATATTTTCTCATGGGACTTTTTTTCCCATTTTCTATTTTCTGTCTAGAAAAATATAAAACCATAAAATTGCCATTTTATTTCATTTTTATATTTTTTTGCATATTTTCACATTTAATTGCTTTGTTAATTCTTTTAGTTGATATGTTAATTTGTAGATTTTAGTTAGGATAGTTCCTTTTAGATTTTGAGTTCAATCTTTTTGGGGTAGTTAGATGAATGTTTTAGGTTCCCCCTGAATTAATGCCATATTTTTGCAATAATTTTTAGGGTAGTTTTAATTAGGTAGTTCTAAGTAGTGTAGAATTTTGTTAAAACTTTAATATAGGTCCATAACAACTTTAGATTTAGGGTTTGTAGGGCAAGTTAGTCTATGGGGAGTATATGGGACTTAAGAGTAGATATGTAGGATCCCCTAGCATTTATATTAGGATTTAATAGAATAATATGCTATTTTTGATTGATTTTTGTATTGAATGATTGTTTGTGTTTCCTTTAGGGCATGTTTGTTTAGTTTGCTTTGCTTTGGAGTTTCCCTCTGGCTTGAGGAGCTTAGTATCTCTGTGTGGAGCATTGTGGAGCATTGTAGAGGATTGGAAGATGCATTGAGGAGCTTGTTCTTTCTTCTTTTTATTTTGTTTTAGGGTTAGAGACTAGGAAGAGCTTAGATGTAGATAAATTCTTTCTTAAACATGGATGGTATCATTCACCTCCATTCCTCCCTATGATTCAAAGTCCTTCCAGGGTATACACCTCTCTCCATTGGAGGGATAAGTGATGTACCTAGGAAGTAGAACTTTTGAGGGAACTATTCCTTTGATGTTGAACCCTTAAAGGTCACCTTTGGTGGTCAATAAGCAGTTCAATATCCCCCAGCTTATCTAGTAAGTGATTTTCTCTGGTTTGATGGTCTTGAGAGATGAAGAGCCTGAGCATGAAGATGAAGACCTCATTGAAGAGTATTGAAGAGGATGAATCCCTGAAGATTAGGTGAAGCCTGAAGGTGGAGCTGATCAAAGAAGCTGAAGCTTAAGGGAGAAGATGAGTTGATACTCATGTTGTAGGTTGAAACCTGGAAGAGCAAACCGATGTTTGTCAGGTGATTGAAGTCTGAAGACTGAGTTGCTGCTGGAGAGGCTGAGGCTTTCTTCTGTTTTCTTATGTTTTCTTTTCTGTATTGTGTGTTTTGTTTGATTTGTCTGTTGCATTAGATTAAGTCCATCTAGAATGAGTAGAATCTAGGAGCATGATTGCATTAGAGGTTGAGTTGCTCCCTCTGCTTGTATTGTCACTGCGTGGCTTTGCTTGCGGGTATTCGGTAGAGCCCAGCTCCCTTGCCCATGTGGTTTGTTTGCCTGATTGCATTTCATTTCATTTTATCTATATGATTGCAGTTTACTGTTTATTGCTTGATAGCCTGTTGTTTATATTTCAGTATGATTACTGTTATTTCATGACTGGCTTGAGGTTGAGATGAGCTTGTGGAGGCTGAAGCCCCACACACATTTCCTCCCTCACTTGCATTGCATGCATTTTACTGTTAAGCTGATGCTTTGTCTATTTTGGTGTATCATTGACATGATCCATTAGGACTCTCATTTCCTTTGATAAGGATTTGATGATAGACTTTTAGGTTGAGACCTATGCATGACAACTTCTAGGAGTTCCCTGTTCAAACCTCAACCATAGGATGAATCCATGGCATGATAACAGTAGGACTTGATAGTCTCCCTCCTAGTTTGGCCTGTTCTCTTCTCATCTCAAAACAGTTTAAGATACAGTAATCATGAATGATTTCTTTCGTACGTTACGAGCCTTAAGCTATCTGAGAAAGGATTGTGGGAGAGTTTGTTTTCCACAGTCTGGATGTTTAGTATGGTACCCTTTGGGTGACATGCGACGCATTCACTCTCAGGTCATAGTCTCTAGTGCGGTTGAAATCGCAAACACAATAAAAAACACTTCTTTCGTAAAAACAGGAAATAAACCGTAGTTTCCCGAACTACGTGAGCTCTGATCTCTCATGCCTGTTGAGAGTACGTAGGCACAAGATGGCGATGTCTTGGAGAGCTACCTTCCCCCATAACGCTTCGTAGGCCGAACTACGTTGACTCTGATTTCTCATTCTCTGATGAGAATACGTAGGCATAAAGTGCGACGCTTTGCCGAGTCATTTTTCTTTTCTTTTTCAGCCAGCCTTGATAGGTAGATAGAATAAAACCAACCCGTCCAAGTAAACACAACAAGCGAGGATCCCGTCGAGTACGACGGACGTGAGGGGTGCTAATACCTTCCCCTTGCGTAACCGACTCCCGAACCCAGACAACGGTTGCGATGACCTTGTCTTACCTTTTTTCGTCAGGTTTTTCTGATCGTTTCCTTTCCCGCTCTGAGGGATAAATAACGAAAGGTGGCGACTCTTCTGTTGTGCCGACACCTTACTTTCGCGAAAGCGACAGCTGGCGACTCTGCTGGGGATCGAACCCAGAATCTCTGGTTCCCTGTGAGAGTCAATCCTAACGCTTGTACGTTTACCTGCTGGGTTGCGTTTATTTATCGCATTTTACTTCTCGCACTTTATTTCCCGCATTTTATTTTCAGTATAATATGATTATTCGTGCTGTTGTGGGATGGGAGTTCTGATGAGTGAGAAGCCAGACCCAGGCTTGAGTGCACTATAGACTTAGAGTGGAAATTAGTGGGCGCGTGCTTGCTTTGCAGGCACTAGTGTCTCATGAAATCCACGCTCAAACGAGGTTCATCCGGTTGGCTTCACTTTCAACCCTTTGGGTTGAGACGGTTGCTGGTTTGGTGGATTGTCGACTCTGGGGACCGATCATTTGTGATTCAGCTAAGTGAGGCCGCTTCATGAGCTGGTGATGCCACACCTTCTGGGTATCGTATCACCCCTCTTGAAAGTCTGTGACGCTGATGGACGCATAGGATGCCGTACCTTGAGTCAGTTTAGGTCCATACCTGTGAGTGGGATTGGGTTTATTGCAGGAAACTTTGACCTTCAGACTACCTGGTTCTCTCGACAGTGAATCAGTTATGTTGGTACCAGGGTTTCTCAGTTGCAGATTTGTCTGTTCTTGATAGAGCAGGTTTTGATCAGAGGATCTTATCATCAGGTGTATGTCTGTTCTTGATAGAGCAGGTTTTGATCAGAGTATTGTCATCAGTAGTTTGTCCTTGATAGAGCAGATTATTGGGGTCTGAAGATCTCATCAACATATGTTGTTTGTTCTTGATAGAGCAGATTTTTGGTGTCTGAAGATCTCATCAGCAGATGTTGTTCGTTCTTGATAGAGCAGATTTTGAGTGGGGTCTGAGGATCTCATCAGCAGCTGTATGTTTGTTCTTGATAGGGCAGATTTTTGATTCGGGGTCTGAAGACTTCATCAGCAGATATTTCTTGATCATGCATCTGAGGTCCTTATTATCAGACATTTGTTCACGACAGAGCAGAATTTTGATCCTATGTATATGGTCCTATCAGATGGTTGTTCTTAGCAGATCAGATCAGTGGTCTTACACCGGGGTTTTCTTCTCATCAGTGATTGTTGATACAGAATCTCCACAGCAGTCACCTGGACATATTATTGCATTTTGCATTAGTTTGCATGTCATTTGCATTTCATTAACGTGTGTCTGTGTTGCAGGTACCGTTTCCCCGATCCAGGATTTCTTGCCTCCTATTGTATTATTATGGCCTCTCTCAGGAAGACTGTTGCGTACAAGTTCCCGACCCCTGATGTGTCGAAGTTGATTGGTTTGATAGCTCTAGCAGGTGATTCTGTGAAGGACGAGTTCAGGAAGTCTTATGGCAGGTTGCTCGGTCTGGTTTGCAAGCCGTCTGCGTTCGAGTTGAACGGGTTGCATGCTCTGTTGCAGTTTTATGACCCTCCGCCGAGGTGTTTCACTTTTCAGGACTTCATTCTCGCGCCGACGCTGGAAGAGTATGCTGATTTGCTGGGTGTGTCTATCAAAAGGCATATGCCTTTTGTCCACATGGATGCTGAGCCTGATCTGGCTGGTTTAGCTTCTTCACTTTATTTGGACGCCTCTGAGTTAGTAGTGACTAGTTGGAATAAGGTTACTGGGTTCTCCTTGCAGTTTCTGGTAGCTAAGGCTCAGCAGTGTGCTAAAGACAGATGTTGGGACGCGTTCAATGCCATCCTCGCTTTATGCATATATGGCATTATCCTGTTCCCCGACATGCCTGATTTTGTAGACTTTGATGCGTTTCACATCTTTGCTTCAGGGAATCCAGTCCCTACTTTGATCGGAGATGTCTACCACTCAGTTCACTATAAGAATGAGAACCGGAGAGGGAAGAATGTCTCATGCTGCGTACCGTTGCTATATAAATGGCTTGATAGTCATTTGCCCAAGAGGGGTCCTTTCGTCCTGTATGCAGCCACAACTGAGTGGCCTGAGTGTCTGATGAGTTTGTCCGCAGAAGATATTGATTGGTTCGACAGAGACAGGTTAGGTACTGAGGTGATCTTCAGTTGCAGCGGGTTTCCAAATGTACCTCTGATAGGTAGGAAAGTCTGCATAAACTACAATCCGGCGTTACTGGTTCGACAGTTCGCGTATGCACTGAGGACTCCGCCGAAGGAGGAAGAGGTACAGGAATCTCTGTACCTCACGGGTACTTTAGAAGGGGATTTGTTGTCCAAGCTTCAGCATGCGTGGAACAGTATCAGCAAAAGAGGAAAGTCTTTGCTGGGAAAGAGCAACAGTCAAGCCTACCCTCCATATACAGCTTGGATCAGATCCAGAGCCAATGCTATAGGGATGCCATTCCCTCATGTCAAGCCAGAAAGCTCTCTAGCAGTCGAAGAGCCCACTACTGTGTCCATTCATCAGCATAACCAGGTATTAGCTGAGCGGGATGAATTGAAGCGAGCGAATGCAGAACTGGAGAAGGAGTTAGCTCAGCTTCGAAGTGAAAGGAATGAAGTCGTGCATGCTTTCAAAAAGCAGACAGAGTTGGTGAACCAACTGGGTACAGACCTGGCAAAGCAGATTGCCGATCGTGAGCGCCTGGGTCAAGACTTCAGGGCTGTTAATGACGTACTAGCTACGAAGAAGCAGCATTTGGACGAGGCATACCGGAGGATATCTAAGTTCGACCAGCACTAGAAGGCTTCCCTGGCCACCAGGAAGGAACGGGAGGATAAGATGATGCTGCGGATCTCCAAGCTGGAAGCCGAGGTGAAGGACAGTGAGCGAAGGTTTGATGAAGAGACCGCCTGCAGATACACCGCTGAAGGCCAACTCAACAAAGCCCTTGCCAACCTGAAGGAGTGCAAGCTGAAGTTTGAGTCTAAGAAGCGGAAACTGGAAGATTGCTTCGGACTTCAGTATACTATTGTGCGGAGGGAACTACTCGTCGAGGGGTTGCTCACTTTTCCAGATCATCCAGAGACGAAGGAGTTATTAGCAGAGTATCGCGCCCGGGCCGTACTTGACTAGTTGTATTCTTTTTGTTTGATCTTTGTTGTATGCTGACCATCACCAGGCTTGTTGGCTGAGGTCACGCTGTGATTTGTCTTGTACTTGCTGATGCTATGTACTGCCTTGATAGGCCTTTCCTTATATATATGATATTGATGTTTCCATGATTGGGCTCAGACTTCTTCTTCTTATTATTATCAGCACTGGCACTAAGGCACTAGGATCGGGGGAGATCTCCCAAGCACACAGACACACGCATGCATCTGCATGAAGCATTTGCATGGCGTACATTTTGTTGTTTTTCCTAACCTTTAGTGTTTGAAGGTTTTCAGGTTTACAGGTTCCAAGCTGTTTCCGGTCTCCAGGATTGATCAGAGACTCATTCACCGTTATTCAACTCGAGCTAATCAGACAAGGATCATGGATCAGGTGCAGACAGATGTTCAGGAGCTCCATGAGCGTATGGATCGCTTTATGGAACTGATGCAGGTGGTCGCTAATGGTCAAGACCAGCTACGAACTTTGGTTCAACCTTTGATCTCCAGGGTTGATAGTAACGGCATACTTCATGGCGGGGCTGTGCCTACTCCTCCACCAGTTGATACTCCACAAAATGGTGTTCCTGTTGCCAGGGGCAACGGCAGTGCTAATGGCAACGTGATGGCCAACATCGGACTCAATGCGACGGGCGTCGGCAATGGGAGTCTGGGAGCTAATGTCAACATCGGGCCGGTTAATGGCAATGCTGGCGTCGGGAATCTGTTGGTGCCTCAACCGTGGCTTGAGGATCATCAGGATGATGTCTTTTCTCAAAGAGGCGCGGAAGCGGAGTTGAATGCTGAAGCGCGGCTCAGATTCAAAGCACTGGAAGACAAAATGAGAGACATTGAGAATCAGAATACTTTGGGCGTTGATATGTCCAAGCTGGGGTTAATCACTGATTTCAAGGTACCTCCTAAGTTTAAGGTGCCTGTCTTTGAGAAATATAAGGGTACTACTTGCCCTCGTGTCCACCTTCGATCGTATTATAGAAAGATGTCTGCCTATTCCGAAGATGAGAAGTTGCTGATGCACTTCTTCCAAGATAGTCTTTCTGGGCCATCCCTCGAGTGGTATATAGGCTTGGAGCCCACTAGCGTGCGCACCTGGAAAGATCTCGCTGAAGCGTTTGTCCTCCACTATCAGTACAATAGTGACTTGGCCCCCAACCGAGTTCAGCTCCAGAACCTTTCGCAGCGGAGTAATGAAGGACTTAAGGAGTACGCCCAGCGGTGGCGTGAGTTGGCTGCTCGAGTTCAACCGCCGATGGTTGAGCGCGAGCTCGTGCAGATGTTGTGGCTACACTCCCGGGAATCTACTATGAAAAGTTAGTCAGCGGTATGTCTGGGACATTCTCGGCTCTCATCACCATGGGCGAGCACGTCGAGAATGGTATCAAGATCGGAAAAATTCAAGGTGAATCATCCTCAGCTGGAGGAGGTGAAAGAAACCTTATGCTGGTAAACGAAGAGAAGGCGAAGCGAGCGCTGTAACTAACGCTCGGAGAAAGGGCAAGGTCCCTCAACATCAGATAGCCATTATAAATATCCCAGCAGCTCCGCAGCAGCAGCAATCGAATCAACAGGGATATAGAAAGTACCAAAATCGGGCACCTCTGGCAAACCGTCACTTCGAGGCACCGCCTATGTCGTATGCACAGCTCTTGCAGACTTTGCTTCAGCTTCAGTTGGTTCAGAAGAGGACGATGGCTCCCTTGTCAGGGCACCCCCACCAGGGTACGACGCCAATGCCACTTGTGATTTCATATAGGGGCACCAGGCCATACGATCGAGAACTGCAAAGCCTTTAAGCACAAGGTGCAGGACCTAGTAGATGCCAAGATTATTAATTTCTCCGAAATGTGCCCAATGTCACGAAAAACCCTATGCCGAATCATAGGGGAGGCGGAGTGAACGCCATTGTCGAAGAAGAGAGCGCAGATCTGTTGACTGATGTCAAAGACTTAAGGACGCCGCTTAGTTTCGTCAAAGCTAAGTTGTTGAAGAAAGGGTTCTTTCCAGGATGCGGAGAGTTATGCAGGGACTGTGCTACACATTCTGATGGGTGTGAGCAGTTGGTAGAAGGTATCCAAAGTATGATGACCGAGGATATTTGCAGTTCAGCCGGAGAGCTGAAAGTGTATCAGGAAAGGTAGTGTTGAAGCAGGCCGATGAAGTCGCCACCATCACCATTCCTCGCCGACCAATAACCATTTCTGCGCCCCGACCGCCTACAATCACTATTACCAAAGCTGGACCGATCCCATTCGAGAGCACTAACGCCGTTCCGTGGCATTACGGCGCCGAAGTCTATTGCAATGGTCAGAAGTTAGAGCTGGAGCCGTATGGGTCGACTGTGCAGAATCTCGCAGGAGTCAGTGGTATTACTCGAAGCGGAAGAGTATTTGCACTGACAGAGGTTGTGGCAGATAAAGTGGTCAGAGCAGATGCTGCTGATAAGGGTAAAGGCAAAGTCGTCGAAGAGGTCCCGTGTGGGGTAGAGAAAGATTTACTGGTCAAAGATGCCGAGGAGTTTATGCGGTTAATCAAGAGGAGCGACTACAAGATTGTAGACCATCTTCATCAGACCCCGTCAAAGATTTATATTCTCAATTTGTTGCTGTGTTTTGAAGCGCACCGCAACGCGTTACTGAAGGTATTGAATGCTACCTACGTACCGCAAGAGATATCCGTGAATCAGCTAGAAGAGGTGGTAGCCCATGTTAATGCTGGCAATGGGCTAGGTTTCACAGATTTAGAGCTGACTCCTAAAGGGAGAGATCACAACAGCGCCTTGCACATCTCGATAGAGTGCAGAGGCACAATCATGTCGCATGTCCTGGTGGACACGGGTTCGTCGCTTAATGTGCTTCCGAAGAAGGCATTAATGAAGTTGGACACTCGCGGATTGCTTTTCACACCCAGTGATCTGGTGGTGAAAGCATTTGACGGAACTAAGCGCCACGTTTTCGGAGAGTTGACCCTGCCGATTCAAGTTGGTCCAGAAACGTTCGACACGGTTTTTTATATCATGGACATCATGCCTGCCTATAGTTGCCTCTTAGGTCGGCCATGGATCCATGCTGCTGGTGCCGTGACGTCCACGTTGCATCAAAAGCTTAAATATGCTGTCGGGGAAGCATAGTGACCGTGTGCGGGGAGGAGGACATAATGGTGAGCCATTTGTCATCCTTTAAGTATGTTGAAATGGATGGCGAAGTCCATGAAACTCTCTGCCAAGCATTTGAAGCCGTCAAGGTGAAAGAGGTAGCTCCTGTCGTCCCAGAAAAGCAAGAGATGAATCTCTCCTCGTTCAAAGAAGCTCGAGTCGTCGTCGAAGCCGGTTCCACCCCAGGCTGGGGCATATTTTGGAGATACCGATCAAGCAGGATAAGTTTGGATTGGGGTATTCTCCTGAAGCTGGAGCTTCTTCTTCTTCGTCTAGCAGCACGTCACGGGGTAAGGGGCCGATCCTATTTACCAGTGGCGGGGTGATCTTCGAAAGCATCAACGCAGCGTCTGAAGACAGCGGGGATAGCGATTGTGATCTTGACGCCTGGATTCAGCGAAGCAAGCCGGGCGAGCGCCTCAACAATTGGACCATCAAGGAAATTATCCAGCTGACAAGTGAAGAGTAATGATTTACTTTTTACAATCATTGTACAACCCTATGTCCTACCCGGGGCATAGCGGTTTTATTGTCAGGGCCTTATTGGATTATGTACATGCATTTTGTTAATAAATCAAAGGCGTTTTTGTCGTATTCAAATATTGTTTTAAACTTAACCCTTGTTATTGCAGGATCCACATAACAGACGACATCGACTCTGGACCTTCTACGGCTCACTACGACTTCGATTTCCCGATCTATCAAGCCGAGGATGAGATTGATGAAGACGAAGACCTTCCTGAAGAGTTGGCCCGCTTGTTGAGACAAGAGGAAAAGGTTATTCTGCCTCAAGAAGAGGATATTGAGATCGTAAATCTGGGTTCTGAAGAGCTCGTCCGAAATGTCAGAGTAGGGGCTGTGCTGCAGAGTGATGTCAAGCAGAGACTGGTCGAGATGCTTCGAGAGTATAGTGACGTCTTTGCTTGGTCATATGAAGATATGCCCGGACTTGACACGGATATCGTGGTCCACCGCTTGCTGCTACGAGAAGATTGCCCTCCAGTCAAGCAGAAGCTTAGGAGGACGAGACCAGATATGGCTGTAAAAATCAAAGAAGTCCAGAAGCAGTTGGACGCAGGATTTTTAGCCGTCACCACTTACCCTCTGTGGGTTGCCAACATAGTGCCTGTACCGAAGAAGGAAGGTAAGGTACGCATGTGCGTCGATTATCGGGATTTGAATAGGCGAGCCCTAAAGATGATTTCTCGTTGCCTCATATAGATGTGTTGGTCGACAACACAACCCAGTTCTCCGTGTTTTCGTTCATGGATGGCTTCTCCGGCTACAATCAGATCAAGATGGCGCCGGAGGACATGGAGAAAACGAATTTTATCACCCCCTGGGGAATATTTTGCTATAAGGTAATGCCCTTCGGCCTGAAGAAACGCAGGGGCCACTTACCAGCGAGCAATGGTAACTTTGTTTCATGATATGATTCATCATGAGATCGAGGTCTATGTTGATGACATGATCGCAAAGTCCCAAACGGAGGAGGAGCATCTGGTCAACTTATTGAAGCTTTTTGAGAGGCTTAGGAAATTCAGGCTGAGGCTGAATCCTAACAAATGCACTTTCGGAGTGCGGTCCGGAAAGTTATTGGGGTTTATCGTTAGTGAACGAGGTATCGAAGTTGATCCTGCGAAAATAAAAGGCATTCAAGAAATGCCAGCGCCGAAAACAGAAAAAGAAGTTCGTGGTTTCTTGGGCCGAATAAACTACATTGCAAGGTTTATCTCTCAGCTCACGGCTGTCGCTACTGCGAAAATCGGCGTCGGCTGAGCAGAAGAGTCGCCACCGTGCATTATTTATCCCAACGGAGG
>CAWUDS030000368.1:0-43637 GCA_963859935.3 Lathyrus sativus | reverse complement strand
TAGAAAATGTTGAATTCAGTACTCGACCAGGGAACATCTGAACTAGCATTCAGGTAGGGAAAACATCAACAAGAACAAACTCTGCTTGGGAGAACATCGAGTTATGCACTTTGAGATTTTACCATTCTTGGAGTAACTGTTGACATTCCTTTTAGTATTCACAAACCAAAGGAAAATATTTTTTTAATTTTCAAAAGTATGATTGTTATTTATCTTTTTGTTTCAAAAATTATTATAAAAAATAAATGAAAATTTTCAAAACAGAAACAAATATAAGAATTGTAAACAAATGAACAAAGACTCAAATTTTATTAATAGAATGGTATTCCACAAATGGCGTGACTCCATGAATCATTACAAAGTTGGAAAATGGTAAATAAAGGAAAAGGCTACATTGAAATACAGTGACCAATATTCTCCCTAACAACTTTGAATTCCATTATGCTCAAAACTTCTGTTGAGTATGATGAGAATGAGAATCCTTGACGAGAAACGTTGCTTCAAATGATCAAGTCTGGCCTGATGCAGTTACTTTCCAGAATCCATAACTTTTGCCTAGATTACCCTCTCAGGTTTTCAATCTACCAGGTATAATTATTTTCTGTTTATGTCTCTAACTTTTTCCTGGACCGTCTTTTCGAGTTTTAAGCCCACCGAGACGCTCATTTTTTGCCTAAGCTGCCCTTTCGGGTTTTCAACTTAGCGAGTTGTTCTTTTATTTTTTAGGCAAAGTATTCTTGACTGCATCAGCATTCACTGGATGAGAGAGCTCCTCACCATCCATAGTTGTAAGAATTAATGCACTGCCAGAAAATGCTTTCTTAACAGCATATAGGCCTTCATAATTAGGAGTACACTTTCCCCTAGATCTTTCTGAGCACAAGGTCACCTTCTCTGAATGCACGAGGTCGGACCTTCTTATCAAAAGCTTTCTTCATTCTTTGTTGATATAACTGGTCATGACACAAATTTGTCATTCTCTTTTATTTAATCAAATTCAACTGATCATATCAGCTTTGACCACCATTCAGCCTCATATAATATTGCTTCCATCAAGGTTCGCATTGATGGGATCTCAACCTCTACATGGAGCACTTATTCCATGCCATATACAAGTGAGAAAGGGGTTGCCCCTATTGAAGTGCAGACGGATGTACGATACCCATGCAAAGCAAAAGGGAGCATCTCGTGCCAATCCTTGTATGTCACAACCATCTTTTGGATAATCTTCTTAATGTTCTTATTTTCATCTTTAACAACCTCATTCATCTTAAATCAGTAAGGAGAGGAATTATAATTTCAATCTTGAAATCATCACACAACTCTTTCATCATCTTATTATCCAAAATTGACCCATTATCAGTAATAATTTTGTTGGGAATGCCATACCGACAGATAATATAATTCTTGATAAACCTGACTACAACTTGCTTAGTCACATTAGCATAAGATACTGCCTCAACCCACTTGGGGAAATAATAAATAGCCACTAGAATGAAACAGTGTATGTTCAAAGCCTTAGGTTCAATCATACCAATCATGTCAATTCCCCACGTAGAGAAAGGCTATGAAGATGAAATAACATTGAGAAGAGTCAGAGGCACATGAATCTTATTAGCATAAATCTGACATTTATGGCACTTTTCACATATTTACAATAATCAAATTCCATTGTCAACCATTAGTAACCTGCCCTTAACATCTTTTTAGCCATTGCATGTCCATTAGCACGAGTACTAGAGGATCCTTCATGAAATTCTTTCATTGACATGGCTGCTTCATGTCTAACCATGCATTTGAGCAAGACCATGTCAAAGTTTCTTATATACAACACATCTTCATTCAGAAAGAAATTTCAAGACAGTCTTCTCAAAGTCTTGTTATCTTTGTTGGATGCCCCAAGTGGGTACTCCTAATTTTGGAGGAAACATTTAATATCATGATACCAAAGCTTATCATCTTTTACTTATTCTACCGCAAACACATGAGCAGGTCTATCAAGGTGCATAATGTCAATCTTAGACACGTCATTACCAACAATTCACTCTAATCATAAAAGACAAAGTGGCCAAAGCATTTGTCATCTGATTCTCTTCACGAGATACATGATGCAACTTAAGCCAGGCTGACGAGTTTCTCATTTTCCCTTAATATGATTAATTATAAGGGTTGAATCCCCATACACATCAAGAGTTTTAATTCTCAAATCAATGGTTTCTTCAAGACCTAATATACAAGCTTCATACTGTCGCAACTACGAAAAACACCTGGCGAAAACAAATAGAAGAATCGCCACCGAACGTTATTTATCCCAAAGGAGGGAAAGGAAACGATCAAAGAAAACCTGAAAGAAGGGAGAAAAGAAGGTCATCGCAACCAAATCTTGGGTTCGGGAGTCGGTTACGCAAGGGGAAGGTATTAGCACCCCCTCATATTCGTTGTACTCAATAGGATTCATGCTTGTTATCTAATCAAAGGGTGTGTTATCTAAAAACTATTGCTAAACCAAAACAGGAAAGGGAAAAGAAAAAGGAGACTTGATAGAATATTGTCGCCCTATGTCTGCGTATTCTCTCATACAATGGAAAAGTTAGAGTCAACGTAGTTCGGGAAACTACGGGTGATGGGGGGGAAGGTTGCCCGCCAAGACATCATCGTCTTATGCCTAAGTGTCCTCATCTGGTATGAGAAATCAGAGCAAACGTAGTTCAGCTAACAAAACCATAAGTTGGTTAAGTGTTCTTATGAGCGACGTTAAGTTCTCGTTCCAACAGTTAGGTTCGATGCCTGTTTGCGGTAGAACAGAAAAGTAACTATTCTTTCTGAAAATGAGGTTTGAAAGACAAATCCCGAAGGATAAAAAGGTTTGAAGTTTGTTTGTGCATTTTAGTGAAGTGAATTAGTCTAATTTGAGATTCACGTGCACTAAAGACTATGATATAGGAAAAATGCGTTACATATCGCCCCCAGACGGGACATACACTAAACACTCTAGACGAATAAGAGGAAACCCCTCACTCATCATTTCCCATATACTTATGGCTCGTGGTGCACACCGTTCATCGTCTTTATTAAGTGTTTTGAATTTGTATTGAGACGAGAAGAAAGAAAGACGCTCGAAAGGTCTAAGGGAAACTTCGTCCTAATGTTGTCATGAAAAGTGGCCCTAAGGTCAGGATGCGAAAGGAAATTCTATCCAAATGTTATCATGTAAAAGATGGACCTAAGGTTGAGGTTAAAAGGGACTAACCTACTTGTTGTCATGCATGGATTAAACTTCTAATGTCTATCCTGCTCTAAGCTTAATCAGAAATTAAGCTGGACTAGGAAGCCCTAAGGGAGCATGCAAAGACAAGGCAAAAACAAGAAAACAAGGCAAAAACAGTAGCTACAACAGCGCTTCCTGTACAAGGCAGCACAACAAACTTTAACAACTACTAATTCAACACAAAAATAGGTGTAAAAGGCAGGCAACAAGCAAGAACAACATACAACAACATATAAATTCATAACATAACAACTGTAGAAAATAGGGCAACAAGCATGCTTCAACAAAATCAACATGAACCAGCATCAATCATGAACAAGTATCAAGAAAATATGGACATGCATTAACAATTAATCATAAGTACTCAACAAGATTGCATCATTAAGAATTCAACAAGAACAACATGTTATTCATATTAATTAAATAATTCAAACGATCATGCGACAAACAGAATCGAAAGCAAATACGAACATGCACCTGTCATACCCCAAATTTGTCCTACCTTTTCAAAGTTTGCATTCGCCCCGACTTAATTTTTGATTTACCTCGCTTGTACAGCACAACGTATTTTTCAGCAAAAATAAACTTTTTCACCTTTTGCCCAATAAATATGTGACACATGGCATTCTATTTATTCATTTTTTTTGTTTTATAATTTTATTTTTTATAATATGTTAATATAATATAGTTTTAATATTAATTAATAGATTTAGAATTTAGAATTATTAATTAATCTAGAAATAGAATTAGAATATAGAATTTAAGTTAGAGTTTTAATTAATTAGTTAGAATTAGAATTAGAGTTAATTAGAATAGATTTATTATTTATTAATCAGAAAAAATTAATTCAAAAAAGAAAAGAAAAAAGAATTGAAGAGAAACAAGGACACGGTGGAAATAGCTGAGAAATTGAGAATTGGGGATTAGGGTTTAAAATTAGGTATAAAATGGGGATCTACTGTTCATTATCTTCAACAAAAAAGAACCCTAGCCGTCCAATCTTAAAAACCCTAAAGACCTCTCTTCCCTAAATTCGCCGCAACACTGTTCTCCTTCCTCTCAAACAGCCGCCGAAAACCCCAGTTACCCCTTTTCTCCGTCGCAATCGCCTTTTCCTTTGTTTCTCCCTTCCGAAAAACCTTCGACCGTAAACCTTCATCACCTTCAACCAAACCCAACCCTTCCTTTTCTTCCGTCGCGTTTCATCTTCCATTCAACCCAATAACTTCCATAACTATGAAATCGTCTTTCCCTTTTCATGCGACAATCCATTTTCGATGAACTACTATCTCTCTCCATCAATAAGGAAATATCGACAGCATGAGAGCATTCCAGCAGTGACGGTAACATGACAAAATAAAGCAGCAGCTTTCGACGTCGCGCTTCGGTTCCGTTGACGAAAAACTATGTTACGCAGCAGCTTTCACAACATATTCTTTCTGTCTCCATTTTTTCTAGGTCTTCCGCATCCTCAACGGCGATACCCGTAATGATGGCATCACACATTAGAGCATGGAATAACAAAAGCATGTGACATGATACAGCGAAAACAGTGGCGTCTTTTGATTAGTTTCAACCGCGACTCGCATACCGGTAACCATTAGCATCACATGAATACTTTCACAATATATTGAATTGTGCTGGAATTAAAATGTTGTATTAAATGTTTGATATTTTGTTATTAGTTCATTTTTTGACATTATGTTAAATTTGAAAGCATTTCAAGTTGTAGTTTGTTGAGGTTTTAATCATCATTTTCCTCCGACTTTGATCTCGCAAATTACAAGCTTTGCTAATGTATGAGTTTTGTGATGGATATTTGTGAACCTGGTGTTTAATCTGAATTGCTACTGTTCTCATTTCATTTCGGTTTGAATGTTGCAATACCCTTAGGGTAATGAGGGGGAGGGAAGGGGGAGGAATTTTAATGAAGGGGAGGGGAAGGGAGGGGAGGTGAAGGAATTTTTTAATCAAATAAGTGTTTGGTTCAAAAGAGAGGAGGGGAGGGGAGGGGAGGGATTTTAATTAAAAATGTGTTTGGTTCAGAAGGGGAGGGGAGGGGTTTTATTAATAATTTACATTTTTATCCTTATGATCTTATATAAGTCATATGATATTAAAATGTGAAAAATTCCTGCGTATTTTTGTTGGTAATAAAATTTCTAATATTGAGTGATTAAAAAAGTATTATTTGTCACATAAAGTTAAAAAATCGAGTACAATCGATTTGACTTATAACTTTTCAACATAAATTAAACTATATGCCAATAACATCGTTTAAATTGTGATGAATCATATAACAAAACAAATATATAAAATAACTTATTACTAAATATTAATGGTTCAAAATATTTAATAAAATGAATAAACAAAAATAAATAAAATGATATGGTTTACAATTTGATATAAAAGAAAATATGATAGAGTACATAACAAAATTAAAAGAAAAAAACGAATATAACGAAACATAATTTTTTTATAAAAAAAAGACAATGATTATGATTTATATTAATTATAAAAATTATAAAATAATTTGAAGGTGGAGAACAATTATAATAAGTTGATGAAAACAATCGAGAAAAAACAGTAACACAAAAGATAACAAATAGTTTTGAAATACTGAAATTAAACTGAGGATATTTTAGTAAATATAATAATTTTTAAATATCAAAACTCATATTCCCTTCCCTCCCCTCCAAATCCCCCCAATTCGGAGGGAACCAAAAAGTGTGTTTTGAAGGGTTTTGCTCCCCTCCCCTCCCAAAATTTGAACCAAACATATTTAATTAAAATTTTCCCCTCCCCTCCCCTCCATCTACCCTGAACCAAACACACCCTTAGCTAATTAAACTTTGTAAATAGCGAGTGTTTAATTCATGTCATTTTATTTTGAGGCTAAGTTCAGGAAGTCTGCTCTTAATACATCCTTCTTGTTTGATTGTTACTTGTTATGGATATGTTTATTGAGTTTTTGTTTGATGAAAGTCATTGTGTTACATGTGCTGGAAATAAAATTTTGGTGTGACTATTGTTCATTCACTCTAATTCGTATGGCACAACTGTTATTGGTCTTTACACTGTAAAATAAATTTGGGTTGCTATGGTTCTTTGAATTTACATTCAAGAAGATTAATGGTGTCTTTTTATGGAGGGTCACATTTGGTTTGCTATGTGTGTAGTTTTAGAATGTTTGGTTACTGCATTTTGTTAGTTTGTCAACTTAATTAATAAATTCAATTCATTTTTAGTTAATTAATCAATTTTTAAGATAGAATAAAATAAACAATTTCAATAAGTTATTCAAACCTTTAGTTTTATTTCAAATTCAATTAAATATTTCTCAATGCGATTAAAAAAAACTCTTTCTTAATTAATAACGGAAGTAGTGGGCTTTTGGGGTCTAGCATCCCTTGGGTCCTAAGACAACCACTCTCGAGGCGCACGCCCTTGAGTTGCGGTTGTTTTGTCTTTCGGTTTTCAAATCGTTTTTCACTCAATTAAAAGATATTTTTAAACAATTTTTATTAATTAGATATTTTTATAAGAAATTCTAATTATTTCTTCTTTTAAAAAATATATTTAAAAGTTATTAACAAATAGATTTTTTTTAAATATTAAACCTTTAGAAAAATATACTTTATTAATTAAGTTAAAACCTTTTTCTAAGATATTAATTTTTTCTCAAAACAATTTTCAAAATAAATTCTCGATTCATCGAGCCATTTTGTATCTTTGTAAGTCGAGTGCTTTCAAAGCCTCGCCGTCAACCTTTGATCACCATACACAACATTTAAAGCTTAATCCTGAGCTTCCTTACAGTGACACCTATTTGATCAATTATTTCTAGTTGGTCACTTAGAAGACTAGCCCACTTTGCTAGTGCACACGTTTAAAACTCAATTCAAACCTCGACTCACCTCGAGTATTTTTTCAAAAACAAACTATTCTCTTGAGGTCTAGCACTTCTTGGGTTCTCGAAGGATTACTCTCAAGGTGCACGCCTTGGTTTGTGATCCTTTTGATATTACATTTCTAGAATACCTAGCGCGCCTAATCTGAGTACGCTAACCTATTCAAATTATTTTCTTAATTAAATCACGAAAGAATCGAGTTCTTGGAGTTGTGCATTCCTTGAATTCGAGAGTGCCCATTATTGAGGCGTATGCCTTGAATATCGTGTCATTCAAACTTTCATCCCTAAAACACTTCCCCTAATTACTTGGACAAGTACTTTCACTATCCAACAAACATATTTCATAATTAATGGAATGAAAAAGGTGTCGTTGGGATCTAGCATTCTAATGATATCTCGATTAATTGGTTACGAGGTCGACGTTTCGTTTATCGAATAATCATCATTCCTCCTAAATATTAAATCTGTCTAACCTTATCTCTTACCCTCGTGCGATCGAATCTAAACCCTAATACGCGTCTAAACCGTCCATCAAACACAACTTTCGAAATTGAATGAAAAAGGTATCGTTGGAATCTAGCATTCCAATAATGCCTCGATTAATTGATTGCGAGACCGACGTCTCGTTTATTGAATAGTCATCATTCTCCATCAAACTATCTAGCCAAACTCTCTTTTCTCGCCCCCGTGCGATTGAAACTTCTCCAAACACTAATTCCTCGCCCTCGTGCGATTTCCAACCCAAACACTCTTCTCAAAGAACATTGTTTAGTCCCTTCTTTCGCGCATATGAACTCGTGCTTCAACCTCCCCTAGCGAGCAGACAAGCCAATGTTTAGCAGTTAGAATGCGACCTAAACTCTCGTTTGACTCAAACCGATGCCAAGAACATTGTTTAGTCGTTTCTCCCGCGCATATGAACTCGTGTTTCAGCCTCCCCTAGCGAGCAAACAAGCCAATATTTAGAAGTTAGAATGTGATCTAAACACTCGTTCACTTACAAACCTGTTGTCGTAGTTGTCCGAACTATGGACACTCTGATTCTTCATTCTCTTCCGAATGTAAGATACATAGGCACAAGATTACAATGATCTTGGCGAGCACAATTCCCACAAGTCCACAATTCCCAAACCTTTACCCGTAGTCTCACGAACTACGATGCTCTGACTTTCCCATTGCACAAGGGAGTACGTAGGCACAAGGGCCCAAATCCTTGGCGAGCATCCTATCTTAAAAACCAGTCATTTCCCCTATAGGCGAAATCTTAGAAGAAAACAAATAACGTAGCTAACTTTTCTCTCAAATCGAATCAAGAGGTTCTGTTGAGTACAACAAACGTAGAGAGTGATAATACATTCCCTTTGCGTAATCGACTCCCGAACCTAGAATTTGGTTGCGATGACCATGTTCTTATCTCTTTAAAGGTTTTATCGATATTTTCCTATTCCTGCCTTAGAATGAATAAAGTTTGGTGGCGACTCTGTTCGAACATTTTTTCCGCGTCCATCGCGAGGATCGTATTTTTCGAGGTACGACAGCACCACAAGTCCAGCAAGATAATCAACAATTAACATTATACAAATGAGCAAAACACGTGATCATTACATCAAGCAACAACATGAGCATCTCAAACATTTATCAACAGAAACCAAAAGTCATGCGTCGACGTATCGCAGTCAAACAATCAAGCATGATGAAACAGGTCAAAAACAGTCCATACAAATGTATCATATCAATTCATGAAGGTTAGAGGTAGAAAGAAATCAAAACATGCTTGAAAACAACCAAAAACACATATTGGTTCAGTGTTAATCGATTAACAACTTAAAATGGCTGAAAATACACTGGTTAATCGATTAACTAGTTTTATATTGCAACTGATTAATCGATTAACACTGCACAAGAAGCAGAGAATCAGCAACTTAAAAGCACTTCCAGCAATTAAACAATTATGCAATCATCCAAATGATCATGTAATCAATTATGCACGAATTTAACACCAAAAATCATTGATCAAACATTAATCAAACTTATCCAAGCATTGAGATCACAAATCACATAGATTAAATCATCAAAATTAATTAAAAATGAAGATCTACATTTTGATTATTCAAATAAGATTAAAACAGAAGTGGATCTAGAATTAACCAACCTTTAAAGCTGAGAATTGTTTTGGTAAGTGTTGTTATACTGCAAATGATAGATCCAAGCTAGAAACCCAAGAAAACTTCAAGATCCAAGAGATTTCTTGCAAGAGAAGTGAAAAATGAGCAAAATTAAGCCAAAGTTGATCCAAGAATCACTTAAAAGCTTACTTTCAAAACCAGACCCAGATCCAAACAAAAATCAAATGATGAATTGAAGTTGATGGAGATGAATTATCGAGGTTAAGCTCTAGAATTTAAGGATTCTAATGAAGAATAAAAGAATTAAAGTAAAAGAGATCTAATGGAGTTTTGGAGTGTGAGGGATTTGAGAAAGTTGAGAGAATTTGAGAGTAAATTCTGAAGAATGAGTGTGTATTTTTTGAATTATGGTGAGGTTTGGAGTGAATTAACTTAAATAAGCTTTTGGTTAGGAGTGAAATTGTGGTTTGGAGAGAGGTTTTGAAAATTATAATTAGATTAGGAATGAAAACTTGGAGGGAAATTGGATTGGTTTTGAAAATAAATCAAAATTTGGAGTGATTCTAGATCCTTCTATTAATGCAAAAACCAGTTCACAAGTGATCAAAATGGACTCTAAAAGTGGCAGCATTGAAAATGCACGTATCTGGGCAAAATTTCCTTTGGTTAATTGATTAACCATTTGATAGTGCAAATTGGTTAATCGATTAACCCTTCACAAATTTGAAAAATTGCGCCATTTGGAGGGAATCTTGCATAATCGTCCTTTTCCACACGTTCTGAGCCACGTTAAGCCTTTAAAACTTGTCTTTTTATATTGCAACTATAAAAATGCCTGAGATAATTAGTGAACTATCTCTTGTGTTAAAAATAACCCGCTGAATAAAATAAAATTAGACATTCGATTACTGGGGAAAATAAATGTCGAAGCTTATAACACTTGTTGCTTAAAACCTTGCAATAAAAGAAAATATTGTGCCATATAAACACCTTGATCCCATGTCTCAAGAACCAATTTTATGATATGCAAAAATGCAAAATGTAGAGAAACACAAGCCAGTAGATAAGAAAAAGATTAGGCAAATTTTGCGGTGCTACACATACTCTGCCATGTTCGTGCATTCAAACATTAATCTTGCAATGAAAGGGATATGAGAACCATGAGGAGTAATAATGATTTCCTCAATTCCATTACCATACTCATTAACAACTCCATCAAACACTAAACCCCATCGAGATTTAGGATCCGACCCTTCTTCGGGTAACGGTTCATCATAATCTTTGGCTTTCAAATGCATAACATCTTCATCGTGGAAGTCAAACCTGATGGATTGATAATCATCAATTGGCTAGTGAACCAAATAAATAGAAAAAACTTTCCTTTAATCTCTTTTTGAGTATCATATTTAGATAACAACATCTGCCAATGGGTAATCCTTCCAGTCAAAACAGGATTTTCAAAAATGTACTTGATTGGATCCATTTTGGATATCAACCAAGTGGTATGATTGATCATATACTGGCATAAACATTTAGCAGCCCATGCCAAAACATAACATGTTTTTTAAAGCATTGTGTACTGAGACCTATAATCTGTGAATGTTTTGCTCAAATAATATATGGCATACTCTTTCTACCAGTTTCATCTTGTTGACCAAGGACACAACCCATGGACTCTTCAAACACAGTTAGATACATAATCAAAGATCTTTCTTCCACTTGAGGAGACAAGATAGGAGGTTCAAGCAGATACTTTTTAATGCTATCAAAAGCTTTATGACAATCTTATGTCTAAACACAACCTTGGTATTTACGAAGAAGCTTGAAGATCGGCCCACAAGTGGCATTCATGTGATATAAATTGGGAAATGTAATTTAAACGCCCAAGGAATCCTCTACCTTATTTTCCTATTTTGGGTACATGCATTTCTTGAATACCTTTGACTTTATCAGGGTCTACCTCAATACCTTTCTGGATGACAATGAAACCAAAAAGCTTTCTTGAACGGACACCAAAAGTACATTTTTTAAGATTTGAGCGGAGTTTAAACTTTCTCAAATGCTGAAACAGCTTCAACAAATACTCAACATGATCTTCTTCAGCCTTCAACTTAGAAATCATATCATCCACACAGACTTCTATCTCTTTATGCATCATATCATATAAAAGAGTATGCATGGCTCTCTAGTACGTTGCACCAGCATTTTTCAAACCGAAGGGCATCACTCTGTACCAGAATGTTCCCTATGGTGTAATAAAATTTATTTTTCCATATCCTTAGGTGCCATTTTAATTTGATTATATCTGGAAAAAACCATCCATAAAAGAGAGGATGTTGAATTTAGCTGTATTATCTACTAACATCACAATATGTGGCAATGGAAAATCATCTTTTGGGATAGCTTTATTCAAATCTCTATAATCAACACACATCCGGACTTTACCGTATTTCTTTAGAGTAGACACAATATTGGTCACCCATTGAGGATATTCAGTGGTAACAAGAAAACCTGCATTAATCTGCTTTTGAACCTCCTCTTTGATTTTAATAGCCAATCAGGGTGAGTTCTTCTCAATTTCTGCTTGACTGATGGACATTCTTGCTTTAAAGGCAATCTATGCTCCACAATATATGTATCAAGACCTGGAATATCCTGATAAGACTAAGCAAACACATTCACATATTCTTTAAGAACCTCTATCATCCTCTTCTTAACATCTGGATGAAGCAGTCTCCCAATCTTGACTTCTTTCATATCCTCTTCAGAACCCAAGTTGATTACTTCCACTGGCTCTTTATAAGGCTGAATGATATTCTCTTCGTGCTAAAGAATCCGAGAAATCACATCAGGAATTTCCTTAACACTCTCTTCTTCAGCTTCAAACACAGGGAATTCAAAGTTGGAAGAGGGCATAGGGGGATTGTTTTCAATGTGTTTATCATGAATCAATCTGCACAATGATATATGCTTGAATTTAGAAAAAAGATAAATGTGCAAGTATTATGCATATATTGAAATTATTTTTATTATATTTTGGTTTTGTAGGTTACCATTTTCCAGAAAAAGCAAGAAGATAAAAAAACACATATGGATAAGCAAAATAACATTTTATTCATGATATTAAAAATTGAAACAAAGCCCTAACATATTCACTTTCACCTTGGGCATAGTGAAAGGATCTTTGAAAACAAGAAAAAATTACTTTGAAATGTGAACAATAGAAGGAATGTAAACATCTGTCCAATTTTGGCATACCACTTCGTGCGTCACGAAGTTCGACATGTCTTTTTCTGAATCATCTTGAATAATTGCAGCAACAGATTGATCTCCAGAATGAATGAACCCAGCACTGTGGAATATGTCTTGATTACGCTTCAACTCTCTTCTAGTTGCACCAAGATAAAATCTCATACCATCTCTATTTTTGTTTTCATCAAGCTCAATAATTTGGGCTCAACCAACAAATTGGCCGCTTTCCACAACTTGTTGCATATCTTTCAAAGAAGAAATGGATGCCTCATTCTTCTTTCTAGAATTATCAATAATAGAGAGCATAGAACAGAGTTCCTACAGCCTTGTCAGCATCAATGTAAGAGAAAGATGAAAGGTGACTTACCACCATGGCTTGCTCACCACCTACCACGACCAATTTTCCATTTTTCACAAATTTTAACTTCTAATGGAGAATTGAATTGACTGCTCCAGCTTCGTGAATCCACGACCAGCCCAAAAAAACGATATCCAGGATGAATGTACATAACTTGGAATGTGATCAGAAAAGGTTGAGGACCTATCTTCATAGGGAGATCAACTTCCCATATCATAGTTTTTCTGGATCCATCGAAAGCCTTAACAACAACCCCACTATATCACATCAGAGTGCCTTGATAGAGTGGACTTGGGTATTACATTCAGAGAGAAACCAATATCCACCAACACGTTGGATAATGTATCCTCTTGACAATTCATTGAAATGTGTAAGGCCATATTGTGATTTCTTCCTTCCTCAGCTATCTCTTCATCACTAAAGATCAGATTGTTATAAGCAAATATATTGCCAACAATACCATCAAATTGATCAAAAATAACATCATGGTCTATGTAAGCTTATTCTAAAACCTTCCTCAAAGCCTCTCTATGAACCTCAGAGTTCATCAACAAAGATAAGACATAAATTTTGGATGGAGTTTGCAGCAGTTGATCAACAATCTTTTATTCACTCTTTTTAAAACTTCATCATTAGAATTCTGATTTGAACCACTATATTACCCTATTACAAATCTAGATTCAGATTATACAATACGAATTTAAAATACAATTGGCTTGTTAGCATAGACATCATCAACCTTCTTAGGAGGTGCAGCAACAAATACATGACCACTACGGCTCACTCCGCTAACACCGACAATATTAACAACTGAAGAAAGATAGGGAATAGGCACCTCCTTGCCATCTTCAATCATTGTAACATTATATATGTAAGGCACATCTTTGTTAGAATCATAGGGAGTAGGACAAGGTAGACAAATAATCAAAGGGGATACAGACGACTTCCGACTATTATAAACAATCTCCACTGGCTTAGGTATATTGAAATGAGGAACTATGACATCCACTTCATGGTCTACATCAACCCTTGATCGAGTAATTTGGATAAGCCTCTGATCCAACATTGCTTGAAGATCTCTTTTCACCACTGAGCATCCTCGGGGATTTCTTGAACAAATTCGGCAAGCAACATGGTCATGCTCATAATAGCCCAGTCAACATAAACTGACATGCATATTAACCAAAGATCTTCTAATAAAATAAACATCAAAGTCACGATAATGGCCAGGACAACCATCTACCATGTTCACATTGGCACCTCCATATTTAGGCAATGAATTGGCTTGGACATTTGGTCCAAGATCCTTGAAGGACATAATACCACTTTGAATTAATCTTTGAACTTATGCCTTTAATGCAAAATAATTCACGATGTCACGACCAGGAGCCCCTTGATGATATGCACATAAATGATCAAATTCATACCACCAAGGGAGCTTTTTTGGAACAGCCGGTAGATCTCTAGTTTGTACAAGATTCTTTTGTACCAGAGCAGGGTACAATTTGGCATAAGGCATGGGAATCAGATCAAACTGAGCTTTTTCTGAGTGTGATTCTTTTGATTATGTTGTTGATGAGTCCTTTTGTCAAAATTATGGTTGATAAGCTGAAGTAGCTAGAGCAACTGGAGCAGTATTAATGACAGGCGTGGCCGAGGCTACCTGTTGTTGATGACAATTGTTCTTTCCTCGGTGTCTTTTATGCCTTTCTTAGGAAATGGCATTATACTCTCCCTCCTTCTTTTTAGAAAATTAGCTTCCATATTTCTTAGGATTACCAACAGAATTACAATCTTTAACCAATTGTCCTTTATGAACCCATTCTTCTAGACGCATGTTTACCATCTCGGTGAAGTCACTAGGTGCACTAGCCACCATTCGTTCATAGTAAAAAGAACTCGAAGTTTTCAAGAAAATCTTGGTCATCTCTTTTTCTTCCAACAGAGGACTAATCTGTGCAGCAATTTCACGCCACCTCTGGGCATACTCTTTGAAAGTTTCTTTCTCCTTTTGTGACATAGCACAAAGTTGATATCAGTTCAGTGCCATGTCTAGATTGTATTTTTATTGTCGAATAAATGTTTCCCCCAAATCATTGAAATTGCGAATCTGAGTATTGTCTAATCCCATGTACCATTTAAGAGCAGCGCCAATGCGGCTATCTTAAAAATAATAGATTAGAAGCTGGTGATTATCTGTATGAGTGGACATTTTCCCTGCGTACATCACAAGGTGACTTTGAAGACAAATGTTTCCCTTATATTTCTCGAAATCAGGGACTTTAAATTTGGCAGGAATCTTCACATTGGGAACAAGGCACAAGTCATGAGCGTTCTTCCCAAATAATTATTTCCCTCTTAAAACTTTAATTTCCTTCTGCATCTCTTGGAATTCGCCCATCCTTTCATAAACGCACAAGCTTTCACTAGGATAAGCATGAAAAATAGGCTCTTCAGTTTATGGAATAGCATGCACCACATGTGGAGGAACAGTCATGACTAGTTGTACAGTAGGAACTTCAATAACGAGTTTATAAACTCCATGAAAAAATTCCAAGGCATGCGCTAAGGATCACCATTAGGCATTTGGTATGGCGGTGCACTGAACGGGGCCACAAAAACGGGCACTGACACAATTTCAGAAATTACAATAGTTTGAGGCTGAGTTGCCAAAGGAGTAGGAGGAGGATGAGGAGACTGATTCTGGAGAGCAATCAGCCCTGAGGGTTGTTACCTCTTCATAGAGTTCGCGATTTTCTTGCTCTAAATTATCCATTTTCCTTTGACAGTTAGCTCGAGTGTTGTACGAGTGAGACAACTTGACTTTTGAGAATACCAAGAGAAAAGCAATAAGACACCTGTAAAACTCTCAAAAGCAAGACCAGATGTAGAATGATGCATGATATGCAATGCAACTGTTTTTATTCAATTTTCAAGGAACTTTAAGATATCATAAAGCAATTTCAAACATCATAAAGAAATAACACTTTTAAAATGCTTAAAAAATTCTCAATTCATTGATAATTGGAAAGGATTACAATTGGAAGTACACGTTTCAAGAGATCCTAAATACAAAAGGAAAAAATTAGATCCTAAGGAATCACACATGAAGATGGTCCAACTCCAAGCTGATACTTCCTTTTGAGTCTCTTGATCTCCCTCTCATAAGTATCCTTCATGGTAGCTTTCTCTAACACAAGTTGATCCACAATACCCTTCCAAACACTTGAGGTAGGAGGATGAGATGATGAAATATTAGAGGAAAATTAATCCTCTCTCTGTCTCTTCACAACATGTTTTTCAAGCAACTCTATCAAATCATCTTTTTCCTTCAATTGCTTTTGAACCTCTATCTTCTCAAGGTTTGAAGTATGAAACTTGCCTTCCTGCATATCCTTCTCTTGCTTCATCTTGGCTAAAGCTTCTTGAAGTTCTTTCACATCTTCAATAGGAATGGTGAGTGGTTTGGCAACCACTAAATACATGGGCTTCTCATAAGCATAAGGCATCTTGAGCTCTATTGTTATCTCTTTTGCCTAAAGAGTATAAGTTTTCAAAGTTACACAATTCTGTATTCTAAGCTTTTTTTTCCCTTCCTATGGATGTTGTGCCAAACATGATCCCTCTTCTTCTTCAAACCTTTAGCATTTTTCCCTTCTTGGAAAAACAAACCCTCCAACAGAATTTTATTAGGTTTATCTTTCAAGGTATATCCAACCCGACGTCTTGCTAAACTGGGGTTGTATTTAATTCCACCTTGTGTACCAAGAAGAGGTACATTAGAGAACTCCCCATAATTATCAATGATCTTGACATTATCATATACAGAAGAATACCAAGTTATGTCAATATTGGTAAGGGACATGATCCTTTGAGACCACCTCAAACAACTCTTGTTTTCCTTGAAGATAGGTGATTGTGGTATGTGTGAAATAAACCACTTGTACAGTAAAGGGGCACAACATACAATAGTACCATTTATCTTAAAAGTCCTATGATAGATAGAGAAATAAGTATCGCCAAGCAAGGTCGGAACAGGATTTCCAATCAAGAAGATATGAATAGAGTTAACATCAATAAAGTTTTCAATGTTAGGGAATAAGACCAGTCCATAGATGAGTAAAGCCAAAATAGCCTCAAAAGCCATCATGCTACCAGCATTAACAAAACAAGAAGCTCTCTCAATCAAGAACTTAGAATTTAACCATTGAATGCCTCCTTTGACCATAAGATTGACATCTATATCAGACTTCCTCAAGTGAATAGATGCGTCAATGACTTGTGATTTAGGAACCTCCTCCAAACCACTAAAAGGAACTTTGTCAGAAAGTAGCACACCCACAAGATAAGCATACTCTTCCAAGGTAGGCATAAGCTGATAATATGGAAAAGTGAAACACCAGTAGATAAGATCATAAAATAGAACAAGAGTATTAAGAATTCCATCTTCAACATTGGTGGAGAGAATAGCCAAAAGTCTTCCATGGCGACCTTTTAAATCCACGAGATCAACCATAAAGGATGCTAGCTTTCTCAATCCTTTGGGATCAAAAGCTCTAAAATTGTATTTCTGAGTGATCCCCCTTCCAATATCCATAGTCTCAATATCTACGACGTTTGCAAAGAGAATCTCTAAATTCCTTAAAAATTGAGTAAAATAGGATGTTCATGAATGCATGATTGTATGATTATGCAACAATCACAAACAAGATCACAAACAAGGTTCAAGGGTTTGACATCACGGGCATGGAGTTAAGGGTAAGATCCACCAGAAGGTATGTACTAAGGGTTAAATCATCTGTACAATAAGGTTCTATAAAGTTCCCATAGTCGTGATTCCATCTTTTGGATATTATCGGCTTAAACGACTACTCGTCAGCCAATAATATTCTTAAGAGAAACTCGTCTGAGTGTATTATTGCGTAACAACTAATCCAAGTTTACACCTGAATAGTCACCGCACTACGTCCTAAAAAGGCCAAGATAGGTTAAAGAGTTTTAAGGTCCTCAACTTCTCAGGCTCTCAGGTCGAAAGTAAAATTCCTTCATAATTTACTTGTTCAACATATTTACCCTCAAGGAGGCCTCCACTAAGTTGGGGGTCTCAAGTCAGCTTATTAAAGATTAACTCCACGTAAGCCAAACATGACTATACCATAATCCTATCTTATTGTGCTCTCAAGTCCGAGTATAGGACTTATCTCACCACTCAGAGATCACCAACCACCAAAAAATAAACAACAAATAACATATAATAATAAAAAACAGATAAACAAATTAGGCTAAACCCACTAGAGACTACTCCTCAACATAGTCGCCACTATTTTGTACCGGGGAAATTGAGATTAAGCTAATGATTAATTAACTCACAAAGCAAGAGTCACCACCACACTTTATTTTTTCCAAATGAATGGGGAAAGAGCGAATAAAACCCACATAAGTTTTAAAACAAAACTAATCAAACAGATAGACAAAGGGTAAGGGGGTTAGTTATGCAATGGTAATGTGTTAACACCTAAAACATCTATAGTACTCTATAGGAACCTCTTGAAAATCTATGTTTGGCTCAAAAGGTGTTGTTTGCAAAAGATTTGAGAGATGAGAAGAGAAATATTTTTTAGGGTTTGGGTGTTTGATAAGACTTCCTGAGCCTCATACCTACGTACTTGTTGTAGTGAGAATCGGATGTCAAGCTATTGATTAACTTGAATCTTAATTCTTTGAAATTCACCACCGAGCTTTGATTTATCCAAAGGAAAGGTGAAAGGAAGAAAAACCTTTTGTGCGATGTAACAACAACGCTAGAGTTTCGGGGATCGGGGTTGGTTATGCCTAGGGTAGTTTTCACATCCTAAACATCTGTAGTACTCTACAAGAACCTTTTGTGTGTGTATATGCTAAATTATCTAAGTTATTGTTTACCAGAGTCATGGGATAGAAGTTAAAGTAAAGTTGAGGTAAAGACCTAAGGGTAGTTCTAAGTTTGCTCGCAAACATATCGCATCTTATGCCTACGTATCCTTACTAGGATGGAATCAGAGCAACCATAGTTCTCCTCACTAAGGTTGAGGAATACTTGACTATGGTCAAGACTCCAAAGGGGAACAAACATAACAATGTTTGTGTAGAGTTTGACAAAACTCTCTAGATCTAAGTTCAACACTCAAGGGGATTGACTTTGATAAAAGCCAAGAGGGAAGTAAGTAATCATGACAATGATCCTTACATAGAGTTAACAAACTCTATCTTAAAGTTCTAATTGAAGGATATTCCTAACAAGGGGTAGGTATTTAAACTTAAAGCAAAGTCTAATGGATATGAGTTCTAACTTAACTAAGTTAAAGGACCTAATGACTTAACCAAGTCAAGAATAAGGGTAATGAGCTATCTATGACAGTGAAGTCAATAGAAAGACTTTCCTTTGGAGCAAGGGATAACAAAACAACTGGGTGAGAGCTAACAAGCTACATCACTTGGGGACACAGACTTAAAAGGCCTAAACACACAATATGCATTCATTCAAACATTATGAAAATATAAAGAGCATGGTAACAACCAAGTAAAATAAAGGGTAAGCCTATGGCCATGTGAAGCCAATAACAAGGTTACAACCAAGTATTCACTAACAAGAAGTTTAGAAACAAATCAAATGGTTACAACCAAAGGTAAACATAGATGTTACAACATCTAAAAGGGAATGATGATGAGGTTCTTACAAGACCAAACATCACAAGCATAAATGCATCATACATAAGTCAAAACATTACTTATCATGGAAAAGTTCAAGGATCAACATGCACAGATCATGATAACATTTAAGCATGGATACAAATCAAGGTGACAACCAATTATCTTTGAACAAGATTGTGACATGTGTGACAACAACATGTGATTTATGGTGAAACAAGTTAAACAAGAAGGTAACAACCACATGGGCAAACATGAAACATGTCTAACAACAACATTTTCATCAATGGTATTCATACAAAACTCATATAAACAAGTTACAACTTGAATCAACATGGTATATGAATCAATAAAAGATAAATGTACCCTATTAAATCACATTCAAGACATCTTGATGAAAATCAAGCATTGATATGCAACAGTTCAAGTATGGATTCAAACTTCATAGAGGGAAAGATGAACAAGATTCATGGTAACAACCAAAGCAAGGAACAAACATAAACATGTTATGGTTCTAACAAGACACATAAACAAACAAGATAGGGGATGAGGGATCATGTTCAAGAGGTTATAACATCAAGAAACATATCATGGTTTACAAAGAAGTTTCAAGGCAAACTTTTCACATTCATGCATCCACAAAGGCAAGTATGATCATGGTGAAGCAAAGATCCAAGTGTTTTAAAACATACAAAAATGTTATACATTCAACAATAATTCATACAAGATAAATATTACAAGAAAAATCAAGTACCATGCCAAGAAAGTTCATGAAAACCAAAGAAGAAGCCCTAAAAAGGCCATGTCATTCAAGTGGACCAAAGTGTTTCAAAAATAAAAAATTTGAAATATTTCTTCACACATTGAAACTAGACACATTGAGGAGAATAATGCAAAATGATTAGCATCAAAATGATAAAAATCAAAGAAGTTATGCACATTTGAAAACTAGGTTCAAAACTAGGCAAACTAGGGCAAAAAGCAAGGCAACTTGACCAAAGATAGGCTGATTTGCAAGAAGGGCCATAACTTGCTCAAAACTTAATAAAATTAAGTGAAACAATAAAGAAAATTGTGTATTTTTTCAAAAAGAATCCAATGGCGGTGGTGGTTTTCTCAGATCATGCATCATAAGGAAAATTTGAAGACATCATTGAAATGGCAAGTTATGTGCAAAAGCAAAGTGACATTCCCAATACACATGTTCTAAGCAGCACGCAATAATTCAAACACATCATATGAGACACATAGAGAGTGATTACAAGAATCATACATCAATATGCAATCTCATTCAACATATAGCATATGAAGTGTCAAAATGGCAAGTTTGTGCAAGAACAAGGTGACAAACAGAAATGCATCAATTTAACATGAGACAAGTGATCAAACACATCTCATATGACCTATAAATAATGTTTACAATCACCTATGCCTAACCAAAATCAACAAGTTGCATATGGAAATGAGATGTAAATCAAGCTAACAAGCCAACACAAGTGGACAGTCATGAATACGTACGTTTGTGATCAAGAAAAGGTTCAAACATAACCTATAAAACATATCTTGTATGTTCATAATTAATGTACCTCAAATTCAACATAACCTCAAAAGTAGCAAGTTGGAATACTTACCTCTTGTAGCCTTTTCAAGTCAAAACACCAAACAAGAAATCTAATTGATGGATTATGATTCAAGCAGCTTCAATATGCTCCAAATAAGATGACCAAATGATCAAAACCCCCTCAACCACACTGCCTTGACAAAATGGCTTCTTTTGCAAGAAAGCACCAAGAACTTCAAAGTGAAACTCTAGGAAATGGTGTTACAGAACTTTTGTAATTCCTTGGACAATTCAAACAACTTATATGGAGTGTGTTTCATGTGTTGGAAGGATTGAAAATGGTCTAGGCAATGACTTAGCTTTGAAAGTGCAAAAATGTCAAAATTCAATGGTATGGGAGTTGAATTTCTGTTCTAGTAGGTTTTGGATGGCTGTAAGGGTTTGGACACCTCTAGCACATGTTATGTGATGTTTTAGAGTTATTTTATTGGTGGTTTGATGATTAGAAATGGTTTTGGATGAGTTTATACAAAGGCAGAATTTCTTCACAAAGAGGCAAGCTTCTACCACTTACAAGAAGGTTGTGATCAAGGAAATGAGAGAGATTCAACTTGGTTTCTAGTTGATTCTGGTGTATTTTATATGTGAGGAGTGTGTTCTATTTATAGGCAATCTTGGAGAATGAGAGGTATGGGCAGATTACACCAACTTGCCAAATTTTCCCTTTTTGGAGGCAAAATAAATAAATCCAACTTGGGATCTCTTTCTGAGCATGAGCCACCTTCCTATGTGTTTCATCACCATAAATAGCCTACAAATAGTTGACACGAAGTGAAGGAAAGAGTGCAACTTATGTAGTAGCTGAGTTGTGACAGAATTTGCAAAAAGTTTCTCTCTCCTTGCCACTTGCATCCACTTGCAAGAATAAACAATTCAATTCATCCAAACTCTAATTTTGCTAGTGGAAATGCATTGTAATCTCATCAATTAAGTCCCTAAGCATCAAATAATGAGTTAACAAAGTGATTAGAAGAGGTTTGAGTGATTTATGCATCAAAATGCAAGTGCTTAACTTGGTTTTGTGACATGAAAAATGTCTAACTTGTCCTCTTTGATTCTCCTAAACAAAAAGGTCGAGTAAATCTCTTGTAATTTTTAAAAAGCCCCAAATATTATCTATAACATTCATGTTTGGCCAAAGTTTAAATTCCAAAGGTAACTATGTCAAAAATCCTTATGAAGTTTGTTGCAAAAGTTGACTTACAAGCCAAGAAACAATAAAATTTTCTAAGTGTGGAAATCCTTCACAACTTGATGAGCTCACAACTCAAAATCTATGAATTTTGGACCTCAACCCTCTAGGAAAATCTTTTAGGACTTCTCAAGAGCTTTATAACCATCTTTGGACCACTCAAATTGGATGTGTGGCTTGAAAGTTATGACCATTCCAAATTAGCCTATAATTAGGGTTTTTTCATAACCCTAATTTCTTGATTCACAAGTTATCCATCAATTCTTGATTAAATCTTCACCAAACTCACTATTTAGGCATAAAATGATTTTGGAAACCTTGATTGCTTCAATTTGGGTTCAAAACTCTAAAAGTCAAATAGTTGACTTTTCAAACAAACGAGCCGAACAATTGAAATCTTCAGGATTGATCTTTAGTGTTCTGGGGTCTTTTGAACTTTTCATACCTCTTTAGGGGACTTCAATAAGTCATAGAAGCATCACAGACCATGGTTCAAGCTTTGGAAGACCATTTAGACCAAAAGTCAAACTACAGTTGACTTTTTCGACTAGAAACCCTAATCAGGGTTTTGCACACCACTGCTTCAATTCTCTTGGTAACAACCTCAAATATCACTTGTTATTGGTAAGATATTAACCTATTGATGATGTTAAGACTTGATATGTAGAAGATCAATCCAAAACCTTGACTGATCAGTCCACAGGATTCTTGATTTTGACAGTGTGAAAACCCTAATTCATCTGCATCTTGACAAAGACAAACTTGAAAGAGGTTAGGGTTAGATAACAAATGATTAATGCACCTAGAATGATAATTGAATCTAGGGGTAAAAATTTTGGGTATGAAAGTTTCCCCTATTTAAATATCTTTACCAGATGGCAATGAGAGATAACGATCTCCATATAATCATGGTGAAAGGTATTTAAATATAGCAGACCAAAACTTTTTCCCTTAGATACAATGGTATGCAAAAGGACAAATGTTGATCATGAAATGAGTTCTAAGAATGATGCTTTATGATGCTTGAGTGTAAGAAAATACTGACACATGAGCAAAGAAAAGAAGAACAAAACAACGAGTAACCACTCACTAGGAACACAGACACACAGGGGAGAGATCCAAAGCATACTAACCAATAGTCCAAACATGAATAATGATTGTATTTCAAGGAGATCCTCCACACAAGGGATATGGGACAAAAAATCCATCGGGGAAGACAAATCTCCACTAGGGAAAAGGAAAATCTAGCTAGGAGATGCATCAAGGGAGACAAGGATAGAAAGCCACACAGGGGAACAAAATTCAACAGACTCAGACTCCAACTGAGGATCAAAAGACAAGAGACACGGTCCCTGTTAGGGGACAAACAAAATAGGGACTTTCCTTACAGCGAAGAGTTCAAACGGGATCTTCAGGAAAAGACTAGAAACAAAATCAGACTCACCGGGGATGTTAGTGACTACTAGACCTCCAAGACCTGCTGAGGACATCTAGGGATGTTGGTCACAACCAACTATCCTAAAAGTACAGAAAAAGCTCTGCCAATAATCATTGGGCTTCAAATGATGCCAGTAACCACTGGTCTTCACGGGGATTGGTGACAACCAAACTAACAGGTCAATAACAAATGGAATTATCAATTAATACCAATAACCACTGGTCTTACAGGGGAAAAAATATGTAGGTTACGACCACGTTCCAATAAAAAATTTGGGTTCAAATAGTACCAATAACTACTGAATTTCATGGGGAGATGTCGGTAACAAACAACAATAAAAAAACACAATTGAGTAGGATGAAATTACCAATAACCATTGGACTTATCAATGCTAGTAACCATTGGACTTCTGAGAGGAGACATGTAAAGACTAAACACTCCACTATTAATAGCAATGAGTTTTCAATTAATGTCAGTAACTACTGGACTTTCTTGGGGATTGGTGACAACCAGACAGTGATACAAATAACAATTGGATTTTAAAGTTATGTCAGTAACTACTGGACTTTCTGGAGATATGGTGACGACCAAAACAATGATAGCAATTGGATTTAAAAAATTCCAGTTAAAACATTACTGGACTTCCTAGGGAATTCTAGTAACGACCAGACTTCCAAGAGGATATGGTGACAACCAAATCAACGATACCAATAACGATTGGATTAAAGCAATGGCAGTAACTACTGGACTTTCTAGGGAATACTAGTAACAAATAGACTCCCAAGAGGATATGGTGACAACCAAATCAATGATACCAATAACAATTGGATTTAAAGCAATGCCAGTAACTACTAGACTTTCAACAAATTTGGTTGAGAAACGGACATCGACTGGGGGGTAGATTCAGGTAAACACCAGATCTCAAGGATAAGTTGTAACATTAGTAACGACTAAAGTTTGGTAAACACCAATTAGCAGTATCAGATAGGGGTCAGCAACCAGACTATTGCTAGTCACAACTAGACTTCACAGGGGAATCTGGTGACGACCAGACAAACAAGAACAAAAAAGGGGAGGCTAGTAACAATTAGACTTACTGGGGAATCTAGAAAGAAATAAAATCTTCACTGGGGAACTAAACCAAAACATAGATTTTCCTTATAGCGAAGAGTTCAAACGGGATCTTCAGGAAACAACTAGAGGTGTAGGTGACAAACAAAACATCCTAAAATGCACTAGGAATGCTGGTAACAACCAATCATCCTGAGATTCACAGGGTGAACATTGCCAATAACCATTGGACTTTTTAAATGGATATGTTAACGACCAAAATCGGGATGCCAATAACAATTGGACTTTAAACAATGTCACTCAAGACAACACCAGTCAAAACATTACTAGGCTTCAGGGGACTACTAGTAACGACTAGATTGAAATTCCAATGACAATTGGGCTTCAAAGAAGGGCCAGTCAAAACATTACTGGGTCTCCAAACAGATATGGTAACAATCAGATCGGAAATACCAATAGCAATTGGATTTAAACAGAACGCCAGTAAAAATATTACTAGACTTTCCAGAGATATAAGTATTTATCACAATAATACCTAAGCCATATAACTTGGCAAAATTAAGGTAACAACCAAATGGTAAGGCCGTGACAACAGGTCTGAAGCAAAGGAATTTGGTAACGACCAGAGGATCTCAAGACAATATCCAGCAACTACTGGGGAATGAACACCCGACAGATTCTTGACAAAAAAAAATCGTTCCAAATGGAACACCAAGGCCACAGTCAGAACAAACCAGGACAAAAGGTATGTTAACAAATGCATATGCTAATGGTTTGATGCGAATGCAATGCCGAACGACTTCGCGGGAGAAGGAAACGAAAGATAGATAACGATCTACCACACCGGAGGCAAAAGAAATCACACTGAATTCCAATGCTGGAGAATAATCTTAATCCTCTAGAGAGGAAACAATCCTTGTTCTTGCAAAATTGCTGGAGAGAGGTCACAACTTCAATACAACGGACAAAATAACTAATCAGGGATATCAAAACCCCGTAGCGCGACGGCGTGGGAAAAGAAATCTCTATATACCTTATATTGTTGAAATGATGGTACCAAGGTTTCAACTGTTATGTCCTTATGAGAGGAGTCTAATTTTACACTGTCATGTTACAATCAAAGTTACGACTTGCTTGTTAATTAACTCTCTCCAAAACAATTTATTTTTTTTCAAAAAAAACTTTTGCCTTTAAAAATCATCATTAATGAATAAGTGATGTTTTGCATAAAAAAAGGTAGAGCAATCAATAGAGCAAAAACAAAGATTGGTCCAAATATGATTTCATTCAAAGATAGAAACTTTCCAAAGGCAGAGTCCCATGGAACATTTACAATTCATAAAAATGGAAAATTGGGAAAAGGTTACAAAATCCAATGATAATTCAGCCCTAACTAGCTAAGAGTCTGTCTGAATTGTTGCCCCTGACGAGAGTAGAGGAAAGTGAGCCTCTTTGACGATCTCCTACAGTAGTGACAACTCTTGATGCAGTGAAATTCCTTTGTCCCTAACTTTTTCCTGAATCGCCCTTTTGGGTTTTCAACTCATCGGGACGCTCATTTTTGCCTAAGCCGCCTTTTCAGGTTTACGACTTAGCGAGCTTTTCTTTATTTTATCCTTAATTTTTGCCCGGATCTCCTTCATAGGTTATGATCCGCCAGGATGCCCCTTTTTTGCCTAAGTTTCCTTTCCAGGTTTTCAACTTAGCGGGTTTTTTAGGCATAATATTTTCTTACTGCATCTGAGTTTACAGGATGTTGGAGTTGTTCACCGTCCATCGTAGCAAGGATAAAAGAGCCTCCAGAAAAGACCGTCTTCACAACACATGGGCCATCGTATTTTGGCATCCCCTTTCCACGCATATCTCGCTGCACCAGTAGAATCTTTTTAAGTACTAGCTCACCCTCTTTATATTCTTTGACCTTGACTCTTTTGTCGAAGGCTCTTTTAACTCTCCTCTGATATAGCTGACTGTGACACATTGTCGTCATCCTTTTCTCATCAATGAGATTCAGTGTATCAAACCTTTCTTTCACCCACTCAGCTTTTTCGAGCTCGACTTCCATTAAGACCCTTAACGAAGGTATCTCAACCTCAATAGGTAGTACTGCATCTATCCCGTAAACTAGGGAGAAAGGGATTGCCCCTGTTGAAGTGAAAACAGATTTTCTGTATCCGTGTAAAGCAAATGGTAGTATTTCATGCCAATCTTTAGAAGTTACTACTATTTTCTGCACAATCTTTTTAATGTTTTTATTTGCAGCTTCAACGGCTCCATTCATCTTGGGTCGGTAAGGAGAAGAGTTGTGATGTCTAATCTTGAAACTGTCATAGAGCTCCTTCATTATTTTATTGTTCAGATTCGTCCCATTATCTATAATGATCAGGTTAGGGATTTCGTAATGACAAATAATCTCCTTTTTAATGAACCAGACAACAACCTGCTTCGTTACATTCGCATAGGAGGCAACTTCCACCCATTTAGTGAAATAGTCAATGGCGGCTAGGATAAACGGATGTCTGTTAGATTCTTTAAGTTCAATTGCCCCAATCATATCAATGACCCACGTTGAGAATTGCCAAGGTGACGACAATACTTTCGGAGGATGTGGTGGCACGTGCACCTTGCCCGCATAAATCTGGCATTTATGACATCTTCGGGAGAATAGGATACATCCAGTCTCCAAAGTTAACCAGTAATAACCAGCCCCTAATATCTTCTTTGCCATGGCATGGCCGCTTGCATGAGTACCGAAGGCACCTTCATGAATGTATGTCATCAATATGTCTGCTTCTCTACTGTCAACACATCTGAGTAAGAGCATGTTGTGATTTCTTTTGTACATAACATTATTGCTAATGAAGAACTTGGATGACAATCTTCGCAAAGCTCTCTTATCAAGCTTAGAGGCGTCGGCGAGATACTCTTGACTCTGAAGGTAATTTTTGATGTCATAAAACCAAGGTTTTCTGACAGACTCCTCTTCATCCATCATGACGTATGTTGGCGTCGTCTTTCTTTAAATGCTAATTATGGGAGCTTCGTTGACAAATTGAACCTTCCACATAGCAGCCATCATAGCTAGAGCAACTGCTATGTGGTTTTCAGATCTCGGGACGTGTTTGAAATTGATTTCGTCAAAATACTCGATCATCTCCAAAATATAGTCTTTTTAAGGAATCAGTTTTTCATCTCGGGTCTCCCATTAACCCTTGAGATGATAAATTACTAAATCAGAGTCACCAATTACTTCCAGAATCTTAATACGAAGGTCAATGGTAGCTTCAAGACCCAGGATGCAGGCTTCATACTCATCTATGTTGTTCGTACATTTTAAGCACAATCTTGCAGTAACAATAGTGTAACCACCAGTCGGATTTTCCAGAACAGCACCAACACCATGGCCTCTTTTGTTGGACGTACTTTCGAACATCATTTTCCAACGGGAACCCGGTTCAGGACCTTCCTCGGGGTCAGGCTCTTCTTTGGCTTTGTAAAGAAGCATGATATCTTCGTCGGGGAAGTCGAATTTGAGCGGCTAATAATCTTGAACAGGTTGATCATCAAGGTAGTATGACAACACGCTTCCTTTTATTGACTTCTGAGCAATATATTGAATGTCATACTCTGATAAGAGCATGTGCCATCTTGCAAGTCTTACCGTCTGGGCAGGTTTTTCAAATATGTACTTTATCGGATCCATTTTGGATATCAACATAGTAGTGTGACAAATCATGTACTGCCTCAGACGTTTGGCTGCCAAAGCCAAAGCGCAATAAGCTTTTTCTAATGGAGAGTAACGACTATCACAATCAGTGAATTTCTTGCTCAAGCAGTAAATCACATGCTCCTTCTTCCCTGACTCATCTGTTTGGCCTAAGACATAACCCATCGATTCCTCGAGCACATTCATGTACATGAAGAGAGGCCTTCCAGGAACAGGAGGGATCAATATTGAAGGCTCTTTGAGGTATCCTTTGATATTTTGAAATGCCGACTGGAAATCCTTGTTCCACACAACCGCTTGATTTTTTCGTAACAACTTAAAGATCGGCATGCAAGTAGGAGTCAAGTTGGAAATAAACCTGGAGATATAATTCAATCTTCCAAGGAAACTTCTAACCTGCTTCTTAGTTTGTGGGGCAGGCATTTCCTGGATGGCTCATACCTTGTCAGGATCTACCTCGATTCCATGTTAACTAATAATGAAGCCGAGTAGTTTACTAATTCTGACTCTGAAGGTACATTTGGCAGGATTTAGTCTCAACTGATACTTCCTGAGTCTTTCAAATAGCTTCAGAAAATGAGTCTTTTCTCTAAGACTTGACAATCATATCATCGATGTAAACCTCAATTTCTTGGTGCATCATGTCATGAAATAATGCCACCATGGCTCATGGGTATGTGGCTCCAGCATTCTTCAATCTAAAAGGCATAACTTTATAAAAATAAGTGCCCCAGGGTGTGATGAAGGTTATCTTTTCCATATCAACCGGGTCCATTCTTATCTGATTATAGTCGGAGAAGCCATCCATGAATGAAAATACAACAAAGTTGGTTGTATTGTCCACCAAAGTGTCGATATGCGGCAAAGGGAAATTGTCCTTCAGACTAGCTTTGTTAAGATCCCTACAATCTACACACATTCTAACTTTTCCATCTTTCTTATGTACTGGTACAATATTAGCCACCCACTCAGGGTATTTAGTAACTGCCAGAAAGCCTGTGTCGATCTGCTTTTTAACCTCGTCTCTGATTTTGAGAGCCATGTTGGGTCTGGATCTTAAAAGTTTCTGTTTAACTGGAGGACACTCAGGTTTAAGAGGTAGCTTGTGAACCACAATGCCAGTGTCCAACCCAGGCATATCTTGGAAGGACAAAGCAAATACATCCGCATAATCTTTGAGAAGCATTACCAGTCTGTCTTTAACCTCTTCCCCAAGCGATGCCTCAATCTTGACCTCTCTTTTTACTTCTCCAGAGCCCAAGTTGATAATATCAATCTATTCTTTGTAAGTTTAAATATAGGCATCCTCATACTCACTCATCTTTATCAGTTCTTCAGGAATTTCAAAATCCTCATCCCTCTCATCTTCAACTTGGAATACCGGTGAACCAAATTCAGAAAGAACTGGATGATCATCGGATTAGCGGGTGATGGAGGTTAACTGCATGTGTTAACAGGCTTAAATAATCAAACACACACAAAGAAATGCAGATGATGAACTCTTTTTAGGTTTTCAAAAGATTGTCATTTTCCTTTTAAAAGAGTGAAAATAAAAAACAATGATGAACAATAAATGGAAGTTTAACAAAACACTTATTTATTTATTTATCTTTAATTACAAAAGTGTGACCCATACAAAATGATCCACTGGCCTCGGGCGTGACCATGTATTTTAAACAAATAAAAACTAACAAGCAAGACAAACATATTACTCTAAGAGTGGTAACATGACGGGAACATCAACGGCCTCCCAATTGCACAAAACAACTTCATCTCGGAATACCAGGTTGTCAATACAGCTTACTTCAGTGTCTTCTTCAATGGCACTTATCTGAATACCGCCGCTCACAAAGGTTTCTTTCAGGGTCTTTAGGCGCTTGCCGTCAATCTCTACTCCTTCATCTAGAGTTGGTTTGTAACCCAACCCTTGTCGATTGTTCTTCGCCCGAGCGTTGACCTTAATCACTTCTCCCCAGCCTTAAGGAAGACCTTCCTTCAGGGAGTTTTTGATACTCTGGGCAGAGGCGAAAGATGGCTCGCGTGTCACAATAGCGTCCTCAATCAATACAACATGTGCAAATTCCAACACTTGGAAAGTTGTTTCCAATGCATCGTCATCGGTTTTAATGTACTGGAAGGATGGTAGATTGCTCACCATTAAATCCTCTTCACCGTGTACTATGACCAACTGATCCTCAGTAATGAACTTCATCTTTGGATGTAATATAGATGTGACCACGCCTGCTGCGTGTATCCACGACCTTCCTAGTAAACAACTGTATGCCAGATTTATGTCCATTACTTGAAAAGTAACCTCAAAGACCTGTGATCCCACCATAATCGGAAAATCAACTTCCTCAATCATTGTTCTTCTCGATCCATCAAAGGCTTTCATGATCAAAGATGTGGCTTTCATCACGACTCCTTTATATGCTAATTTGGCCGATGTTCTCTTGGGCATCACATTGAGAGACGACCCAGTGTCAACAAGTACTCTAGCGAGAGTATCATCTTCACATTTGACAGATACATGTAAGGCATGATTGTGCTTGCGACCTTCAGTGGTCAAGTCATCATTGTTGAAGCTCAGTGTATTGCAAGTCGTGATGTTAGCAACAACGGAATTGAACTGCCCCACAGTGATATCTTTCATCACATGGGACTGTGTCAGTATCTTCAGTAATGCTTGTCGGTGAGCAGGAGAACTTAGCAGCAGAGACATGACCGATTTTTTTGACGGCGTCTAATTGAGCTAGTCTACTACCATGTAGTCGCTTCGATGGATTATTCTCCAGAACTCTTCTTCCTCTTCCTTCGCGGCTTCTTTTCCTTTTGACTTTTCCATGTTAGTAGACTCTTTTGATATTGTTTCCTTAGGAATAGCTTCCTTGGGAATGGTTTCCTTAGAAACGGTAATAGTTGCTTTGAGTTGATATATACGATCGATGCAGGTCATTTTGCTTGCCCCAACAATGTTTGTTACATCCTCATGTTTTCTCCCAGCTTTCATATTATACTAGGAATAGCCATATTTCCATGATACTGCCTTTGGGTTGGGACCCGGTCCTCTTCTTTGATAAAACCTTGGCTTAGGCTGGCCAACCGTCGGTATTGGGTTGTTGTGGAATACGGACCTAACAGCAGCAGGAGAAGCGGACTTGCTATTTGCAGTGTTGAACACTGGCACTTTTTCAGACCTCTTTGGTAAATTGAATATGAGTTCAATCACCGAGATATCTTCTATTCTCTTTTTCCCACATATCTGTAGCAATCCCTCGTCAATTATTGACTGAATGTTCCTTCGCACTAAGTCACAACCTAGCAAATTATGATTACAATCACTGCATTCTTCATCAAATTCTGCGATTAGAACTGCCTTTATCAGTCTCTTTTGTAACTCGGTCAATGGAGTTTTGACTTCAGAGACCCTAGAAATCAATCTCGTATCAGAATCTTCCTATATAACATTGACACCACCATGGTTTGGTAAGGGACAATTTTCCATATTGGGCTGATTATCCTCGAAGGAGAGAATCTTCTTTTCAAACAACTCATGCACAATGTGATGAAGTTCTATACAGCCTTCAAGGTCATATCCCGCGGCATTTTCATGAAAGGAACAACGTGCATTTGGATTGTAGAAATGCGGCAGCGAATTTGGAGGAAGACCCAATTTCCTTGTCTAAATCAGGCCTTGCTGCACCATTAAGGGGTATAGCTCAGTGTAGCTTATAGGAATGGGATGAATACTTGGCCTTCTATTCTGGAAAGCAGGCCTCGGAGCCAGAGCTCTTTGTTGCTGTTGTGCTTGTTGATTATGATTTTGCTGGTAGACGTTGGGCCCCTGTTGTTGAAAGTTTTGTTGATTTGGCCGAGGTTGAAAAACTAGCATGACTGCGGCCACATACTGCTGTTATCAATACTGTTGATAGTTTTGTTATGGTTGTAGACGAGGTAGTTGTTGATTTTGTGGGTGATTCCTTCTGCTCTGAACCCTCCTGTCACACATTGCAGCATTAGTTTCCCCTTCTTTTTTCTTATGAAAATTTCTCGGTGGATTCTTCATTGTGCTAGTGCTGGTATTACTAGCTGATCTTGTTACTTTGCCATTCTTTAAACCAGCCTCCACTTTCACACCTACGGCCATAATATCGGAAAAGTTCACTGTAACGATACTAATCATCCTCTCGTAGAATTCGGGTCGGATCGTATCTATAAACTAATCAGCATATTCTTTTTCTGTCAGGGGAGGTTCCACCTGAGCGGCAGTTTCGCGCCATCTCTGTGCGTATTCTTTGAACGATTATGAACTCTTCTATGTCATGCTGAGGAGCTGACGACGGTCTAACGCTAAGTCTGTGTTGTACTTGTACTATTGAATGAATGCGTCGGATAAGTCTTGGAAGCATTGGATCTTTGACTGGTTCAAACTTAGGTACCATTTGGCAGAGGCACCCTTAAGACTGTCCTGGAATCAATGGATCAATAATTTGTCGTTCTCAATATGTGTGGCCGTACACCGACAATACATGATTAGGTGAGTCTTTGGGCAGGTCGCCCCTTCATATTTTTCAAAGGTGGGCATCACGAACTTGGAAGGAAATACCAAACCCAAAACCATGAACATGTCCTTAGCATCGGAACCAAAGACATTGTTTCCTTCTATGGCCCTCATTCGTCTCACCATTATATCCATCTCAACTCTCAATTCGTGCTTCTCATCTTCGACCTCAGACCCGTCGGATATATCATATATCCGCTGATGATTGTTGAAGATCGATCAGACCTGTGCCTGAGCACCTGCCTGGGTGTAGATAGGATTCTGAAGTTCCGTCATTAACAGAACAATCTGTTGTTGAAGATTGAATTGATGGGCATTACTGAATGGTGGCATGAAATCCATGGCGATACCAAATGGATGTTTAGTTGCTGAGGTTACTACCGGAGAAGGATTTGCCGCTATTGTATTGATTTCAGACACCATTATAGTCTGCGAGTCCATTTTTGCTCTTATCACTTGAAGGACTTCCATAATCTGGCTAACGTCACCATGTAGCCCCTCGAGGTCGTTGTCGATTTGATCCATTCTTTGGTCTTGATCATCCATTCTTCTCTGAGCGTTGGCTCTGGTATCGGTGGGTATTCAGTGTGATTTCTGACAACCACAAAGAATAGGATGAGCCGGAGAATCGATGCAATGCAACACAAATGAAATGTAGGATGCAGATGCAAATGCAAGCCACACATTCAAGGAAAATCAAAAATTTTGTTTACGAACAAAAATAATGGATCAACACGTAACAACGCGATGCTTATCATTAAAAAATGAAAGCTTAACCAAATTTCCATTAACAAATAGAGTCTCACAAGCATAAAGTTTCAATTAACGAATGAAACTTTTATAACATTTTCAAAATTGAAGGTTACACATTTCCAAAAGCTAGGGGTACAAACTGAACAAAAGGAAATTAAAAGGCCAAGATCTTCTAACAAGATGATATTTCTCCTTCTTGTAGTCTTTCCCTCATCTGGTCTTGACGAAGCAGCTCCCAGAGTTCTTCATTTTCTCGCTTGGCTTTGACTAAAGTGAACCTTAATTCTCTTCTAGACAAAAGTTCTTCCGGGACTGGCAGAATGTCATAAGAGCGGGTGTATAACATCTTTAGCGGTATCTCCTTTGACCAAAACAGGTATGCCTCTGAAGCGAGATAAATCGGGTTTTCCACGACGGTCATCCCTTGTAAGTTGGTAAGACGCCAGGCGAATATGACTCGAGCTTCGAAATTCGGGTCACTACATTTCTCATAGAAGCAAGTCTCTAACAAGGTTGGATCCGATTCTTTCTCAATTAGATATCCTAGCTGGCGGCGGGCCAGGATAGGGTTGTAGTTGATACATCCTTTGATGCCGATCATGGGTACGTTTGGGAAATCCCCACAGTTATGTATTTCTACTATTCCTCCGTGAGCAAGATCATACCAGCTGATGCCATAGTGAGAGAGGGAAGCCATCTTTCCAACCCATTTATTACTGTCTTCTAGGTTCCATAGAGGGAACGTTCTAGGTAAATACAAAATAAACCATTTTCTTAAGAGCGTCGTGTAGCAGGCAAATTGTCCGAGATTATACACCCTCCACTGATGAATGGTGTAATAGGTATCAGCCAATAAAGTAGGAACGAGATTTTTGACAATGAATAACTTGATGGCCTCTAAGCTGATGAACTCAGGGTTACTTGGAAACAAATATAAGCCATAAATCAAGAAAGCCAGTTGTTGCGGTGAGAATCGTGATACCAAGCTATTGATTAACTTGAATCTTTAATTCTTAAATTCACAACCGGGCTTTAATTTATCCAAAGGAAAGGTCTAAAGAAAGAAAGAACCTTTTGCGCGATGTAACAACAATGCTAAGAGATTCGGGGATCAGGGGTTGGTTATGCATAGGGTAGGTATTTCACATCCTAAACATCTGTAGTACTCTACAGGAACCTTTTGTTTTTTTGCATGCTAAGTTTGCTAAATGTTTTCTATGGATTGGGATTGGGTAAAGGTGTAGGTTAAAACCTAAAGATAGTTTCTAAGTTTGCTCACAAAGACGTCGCATCCTCTGCCTACGTATCCTAACTAGGATAGAATCAAAGCAATCGTAGTTCACCTCACTAGGGTTGAAGAACACTTGATTATGATCAAGGTTCCAAGGGGGACAAACATAACAATGTTTGTGTAGAGTTTATCCAAACTCTCTAGATCTAAATTGAACACTCAAGAAAGGGGGGTAAGTAATCATATCCATGATTCTTACATAGAGTTAACCAAACTCTATCTTAAAGTTCTACGTTGTAAGCCCAATTGGTTCTATCCAGACCAAAAGGTGGGAGAAAGGGGGAAGGTTGCTCGTCAAGATATCACATCTTGTGCCTACGTGTTCTCATTGTCCAATGAGAAATCAGAGCGGTCGTAGTTCAGGCCCGAACTACAAAATAAGGATCTATTAGTTCTTTCCAGACCAAAAGAGGGTGAAGGTTCTATCCAGACCTATGAGTTTAAATCCTATTGGTTCTATCCAGGCCAAAAGGAGGGGAAGGTTCTATCCAGACCTATGAGGGTATCCTATTGGTTCTATCCAGACTAAAAGGGGGAAGGTTCTATCCAGACCTATGATGTTTAAATCCTATTGGTTCTATCCAGACCAAAAGGGGGAGAAGGTTCTATCCAGACCTATGAGTGTAAATCCTATTGATTCTATCCAGACCAAAAGGAGGGGAAGGTTCTATCCAGACCTATGAGTTTAATGAGCTATCTATGACCCAAGGGTCAATAGAGATACTTTCCTTTGGAAGGGAAAATATGACGCAACTTGGATGAGAACTAAAGAGTTCCATCACTTGGGGAAAGTAAACTTAACAAAGCATAAACATTCACACATGATGAATATAAGGGATATGGTTACAACCAAGAATGATCAAGCATATTATAATAAGCAAGGATCTAAATCAGGATGAATGGTTACAACCAAAGTAAGCATTTAAGATATTACAATATCAGGCAAAGATTTCAATCACGATAAATGGTCACACCCAAAGCAAGTATTACAATATTAATGATTTCAATTAAGACAAATGGTCACAACCAAGAACAAATCTTAACAAAGATGGGGAAACATCATAACAAAGATGGAAAGGGATCTTAACAAAGGTGAAAACATATCTTAAAAAAGATTGGAAAAGATGAAAGTTACAACCGTGTAAACAAATCACAATTTGAAAGTAAACATGTTATAATTTCAAGATATATCAAGTGTAACAACAATATGTATTTGATGACAATCAAACACAAGTAAATTAGTTTAACCTCATAATTTAGGAGGAATCAATCATGGGATTATGGTGACAACCAAAGGAGAGTAAACCCTAGCATATTAACTAACATGGGAAGCAAAGATCTCACAAGAAAATTCAAGCATAATCTAAGGGAATTTAATAACATGTAAGATAACGATCTTAACAAAACCCTAAAGTTCCCATAGACAAAAGGCATCATAATTTAAAACAACTTGGAATATTTTTACATCACATGAATTTAGACATTAAAATAAACATGTTGCAAAAAAAAAACGAGTTCAAAAAGATAAAAAATGAACAAGTTATGATTTTTTGGAAATTTTATGCCAAAATATACACAATATTGTAAAAATAAAATAAAAATGGCAAGGGTGGGAGTTGAACCCACGCCCTCTTGCTTACAAACCCAAGACCACTTGGCCACTTGCGCGCATGTTGTAGAGGAAAGGAAAAGATGGACAAAATAATGAAAACAATGTCATTTGGAATAAAATGCCAAAAAGTGTCCCACTCAGGGATCGAACCAAGGACCAAGGGCAAGACAAGTGACTTAAGGCACATGCTTCTACCACTGGGGTGGCCATACATCCGTTGATTATGCCATCCCTAAAAATACATAACCCTCACAAGGCAAACATTTCTGGGCCAAAATCAAAGCAAGCATGGTGGAAACGGATTGGTTCATAACTCTATCAACTCAACACCAAATTCAGCAAAATTAAAGTCTATCTTGATTATTTTTCCACAAGGATGATGATGGTGCAATTGGTTTTTCAAAATGATGTTCACATAAGAAAATTCAATTGAACTTGCAAAATGGCTTTTTGATATGCATCTTGATGAACATAAGTTGTACCAGTGGCAGTTTGGATGATGAAACAACATGAGCAAACCATAAAGGTGATATAGAAAGTGTTCTAACAAGAAATTAAAGCAAAGCAGCCCTGGATTGAGAAATGACATATGAGTTGCAATGATAAGCATGATATGGACATGTACCAAGATGTTATGATCAAAATACATGAGTTCAAAACCAAAACTAATTTGCACATGTTTGAAATATAGCAAGGGATGACTTCCAACAGAAAAATTGCTCAATAAGTATCTAGGCCACAAAATGGTATGTGAGTTGAAAGAAATGCACATGGTTTGAAAAGTGCAACATTACAATAGTGTGTCAAAACAGTTTTCTTTTGATTGACATGAGAACATAAGCATTATCAAGACAATGCTTAAACACTACAGGTTACCACCTGTTTTCACACAATAAATGCACTCATGTTATTAACAGCAAAATAACAGACTTGGAAATAGTTGAAAATGAAGAAGCAGCAATATTGGATAACAGTTAGACAGCTATAACAGTTTTGCTATGGATCTCATCATGGCAATGCTAAACAACATTCAACAAACAGTCTCATGCACCTAACAAACTTGGTATCATATGGCAATAGTGCTACTTCTAACTGACAGTATTGTTTGTGATAGAAAAGGCATGACAGAGTTTAAACACTACAAATATCCCAAACATTGACCTCATGATGCTAACAAGCAAACTCATGAAAGATCTCAACCATGACTTACAAGCAAATAAAAACCCCTCATGGGAATCACATGTACATATCTATTGAAAGCAGCCTTACCATGATGTCAAAAAAACAGTCATTGCTTCAATCAAGATTACAAACCCTTAGTGTATACATCTAAATGCTAACAGCCACTAGTGCAAAATGATGATGCTAACAGAACATGATTCAATGATACCACATTCTTAGGGCAACAAGCGTGTACTAAGAACAAAACAGAAGTTCAACATATCAAGCTCAAGGCATACTTCTCATGACAGTCACAACTGTGGCAGATTTTTCAAGATGGTTTGGTGGTATAACATGTGAAAAAAGTTTTGGAACAAGTTGCCAATGCAAACAGGTATATTCCAAGATGATGAGTTTTATACCACACAATGATGCACACATATCATAAATGTAATGACAGATGATATTGAATTCAACAATTAGGCACACTTCAATTAAATCAACAATTGGCATGTTAGAGGAAATGCAAAACATTTTGGTAATGGATGAGGCAATAGGTGAATTTTCAAGCAGTGAGGTTTCAAGCCAAAACAAAAGTACACACACATCATATACATGATGACAGATAGGATGAACCAAGAAAATAAAACATAATGCACTTAGAATAGAAATTGACATGTTGGTGGGATAGCAAAAATAGTCTTGATTATGCAGTAGGGATTTTGCAAATGGAAATGGTTTCAAACCAAAACAAAAGCACACATACAACATATATGTGACAATGGATGAGATTGAATTCAAAAATTTAGCATATTGCACCTAAAACAGAAATTGGTAAGTTTTGTGGCAATGTAAAAAACTGTCTTGTTAGGGCAGTGGGTGAAATTGAGGAAGCAAGCAAGAATAGATCAAATTACCAATGTGCACACATCATAAATATGATAAGGAAAGTGATCATGCATTGAAATCAAGCTCATAGCAGTTGGAGCAAAATTTTGGTATGTTGTTGAAATGTGAAACAGTTTTAGTGAACCAATGTAGCAGCAGGTGATTTCATGACAGTTCGAGATAAATAACATCACACACAAGTTTCAAATCAATAGGGCAGTGATTCTATGCACATAAATCATGTAGGAATTAACTGAAACAGAAAATGATGTGTTGGTGGTATCAATGATGTTTGAAATGTAAGTGAAGTAATGACAAGTCATTTTGAACACTTAAGAAGTTTTTGAGCACCTAGGCACCACACACACCCTCAAAATAGGTAAACAAATGAATCCATAATCTTAAAGTCAAACAAAAGTGCTCCAAGCCAAAAATGATATGTTGACCCTAATTTGACAGCAAAATTACCAATATCTCATGAAAACCCTAATAGCAAAACTCATATTTCTCACATCTTCACCAAACAAACATCATGAACAAGACCAATGACTTGAGATACAAGAAATAACAAGCCTAACAACTCAAAACCCCACCTCATAGTAATGGTAAGCAAGATAACACCAAAATGACATAAGAGCAAAAATAATAGCCACATTGATTCAAACATGATCAAGGGCAGGGGGATCCTATGAGTAACTTACAAGTTGAGTCAAACATCACTAATGAGCTAGGTCTAACAAGACTAGGGCAAGCACATCATTATTTCAAAGTTGGATCCTAAATCTACCACATGGCCAAAATCTTCACAAACAAGTTTAAGCATGACATTAAAGTAACAACTTGTAACATATCATCCACATATCATTTACAAATGAAAAAATATTAACAAAACAAATTTCATGATCATAAAACTAGGGTTCTTGACAAAGAAACCACAATGGGGCAGCCATGGTATGTTTTCACAAAAATCACCACAAAATGACAATACAAGATAATGTATGACTAGTGAGGAGTTTGAATATCACATACCTCTTGTAGACAAGTCTTGAGCAACCTAAAAAGCTTAGAAACCCAGAGATACTCCTTCCTTTGCAAAGAGATGAAGCTTGCTTCCTCTTGAAGCAACAAACCAACTTTCAAGATCAGTTAGAGAAATGAGCTTCACTAATGGTTTTCAATGCTTTGTACAGTTGCAATATGACATATGTGAGGTGTATGGATGGATAGGACATCAAGAATAGGCCTAGACAAGGATTTGGCAGATTTTGAGAATAGTGGTCAAACTTGCTTGGTGTGAAAGTTGACTTTTTGAAAAAAATGGTGTTTTTGAGTACTTTGAAAGTATTAACACCTTCTACACAATATTTATGAGTTTTGTATATGGTTTTTGGTGAGTTTGAATGTGTGGAAATGATTTTAGAAGGCACTTTGCTCCAAGGCAGATTTTGGTGTTTTTTAGGGAGCTTTCTTCACTTGTAAGCAAAAGCAAGATTGAATGAGAGCAATGGTTTTCTCTAGGGATGTAGAGTGCTCTCATCTCCATAAAATCAATGAGAGTGCCTCTATTTATAGTGAAAGTGAACATGAGGGCAGATTTGAATTTTCCACATTTTGGAGGGAGTTTATGAAGTTTTGAAGTGAATCTTCCAAAATCTTTGTGGCATCCTCTTCCCATCAACTCCTTGGCTCAAGGAAATCAAAACCATATGATATGAGAGGGGTGAAGTGACCTTATGCAAGGCTAGAGTGTAGAGGGACTGCAGCTGCCAACTCCTCAAAAAGTTTCTCTTTCCTCCCTTTTATTTGATTAAAATAATGTCAACTTGCTCCAACTTGCTATGTTCATTAAACCATCCTTCCTTATGGTTTTCTCTCCATCTATACCTCACATTATCAGCTTGAATCATGATCCAAGGGTTGGGGATATCCCAAGTTGTGAAAATCCAATTTTGAGAAGTTTGGACCAAGTGATTTCAAGTGTGACAGGCTCAACTTCTATGGTGCATAACTTCCTGCTCAAACATGTTATTGAGGAGTTCTACCACAATTTAGAAATCCCTCAAGTAGCTCTATAACTTCCATGTTTTGGGAATTTCCAAATTATTGATGGAACTAGGTTGAAAAACCCTTCAAAGTTTCTGAAAAAACCACTTAAAAGTGCTAAATAACTTAGAATTTTTCTAAGTTATTTCCCCTTCAAAAATGAATTTTGCTATAACTCCAATTCTATGCATTTTTTGATCATGGACCACTTTGAGGATTTTGTAGTATTTTTCAAGAGCTTTCCAATGAGTTTTGAACCACTTCATTTGGATGTGTGGTTGAGGAGTTATGGTCTTGCCCCTTTCGAAACCCTAATTCCCGATTTTTGCAATTACTTCTTAACCCTTGATCCAATGGTCATGAAATTTTATGGGGAGGTGTAATATGATATAAGGAACATTTTTTATTCACACCTTGAAGTCAAATTCCTTATTGTTGAAGAGTTGACTTTTTGGTCAAACGTTCGATCAATCGGTGACTACCGAGTCGACTGTCGATGATCCGGACATCTTGAGGACTTGAAACTCTTTGAATGGAATTTACTAAGCCATAGGAGCTTAATGGATCAAAATCCCACCATTGAAATACTCTTTAAACCAAAGGTCAAACTACAATTGACTTTTCCTGATCAGAAAACCCTAATCGGGCATCTTGAACTGCACTGTTCTCAATTTCCGGGTGACCACCTCAAATTGAATCCATACTTGATCCAATGTTGTATTATTGATGATTTGGAGACTTATTTGAAGTTGAATCAATCCAAAACATTGATTGATCAGACCACCGAAATCTCGATTTTGACGGTACAGAACCCTAATTCATCTGCATCTTAACAAATATAAACTTGAAATGGGTTAAGCTTAGTTAATCAAATGAAAATGATCCTACAATGATGATGAGGATCTAAGGGGTCAAAATTTGGGGTGCAACACCAGTATAGCTTTAAAGGTTCCCATATCTCCATGATCATAATGAAACTCAGCCCTTTCCATATGGTCTTGCTTCCATTCCAGTAAATCCACCTCTAATATCCAAATGGGTTGGAAGGTCAGTGGGTTCCAGGTGCAGAGCCTCAGCAATATCTCTCATGTTTGGTCTTCTTTCTCTTCCAAAGTGAGATGTAAAATTCATAGAAATCTTCATATGCGCAGAGTATTCTTACAAAGTCGGAAGCAACTGGAAGTCCGGGAATGTGAAGCAATGGTAAAGAGGATCATAAAACCTTGTGAGAGCTAGCAGTATTTCCTCGTTTACTTGCATGTCTAGTAAAGATAACAGGTCTCCATACTTGGCGATGAAAGCAGCAGAGTTCCTTACTAGGCCTCTTAAGATCCTTAGGTTGTCCAACCTCAGGCTTGGGAATGTGAACCTGTTTCTTTGAGACATTACTATGTCTACAAAAAAGATTTTGAATTCCTTGAATGGTTAGCAAGATGAAAAATGCAATGCAAAGATGCTAGATGCAACTGGTTTTACGAAACTCAGAAGATAAATTGAAGCAAAACCCTTGTCTCATTTATATTGGGAAAAGTCACAACTTTTGAAATACAATACAAGAAACGTGAGGTTAGATCAAAGTAGAAAACTAGGCCCTATGGTCAAGAAATCTGACAAGAGTCTTATCCGCACGTCCTCTTCAGTCTTTTCAGCATAGTGTTCTCTATTATCAACTTATCTACTATTCCTTTCTAGGCGCCAAAAGTTGGTGGGATATTTGAATACTCATGAGTACTTTGCGTAGGCTTGACGCTAGAGAAAAATAATTTCTCTTTTATCACATCTTCACTAATCAAGCATCTTTCGAGCCACCTAATCAACTCATCCTTGTCTTGTAGCTCTCTCTTCAATTCCGTCATCTCAGAGTGAAGAGTATGGTACTTGCCTTCCCAAGTGTCCCTTTCAAGCTTGGTTCTCTCAAGGATCTCTTGGCACTCTTCCATCTTCTCAACAGGGATGGCGGAAGATGAGGTGATGACAATCTGCGTATTCTTTTCAAAAAGGTAAGGCATCTTGAGATCACGGGATCTAGATTGAACCCACTGAGTGGATGGCTCAAAGGCTACATAATTCCTTTTCCCAAGTTCAACTTTAGTTTTCTTCTGGATGTTCCCCCAAGAATCAATCATATTGTTCCTTAAACTCTCCTTTGTTTCAGTGTTAAGGTATAAGAAACCAGACAACTGGATGTTGCTAGGTTTATCCTTCATTCGGAATCCAAATTGATGTTTGGCTAATGCGGGATTGTAGTTGATTCCCTCTTGTACTCCCAGAAGTGGTACATTTGGAAAAGAACCACATCTGTCAATGTAGACTCCTCAATCATAGGCGGGATTGTACTAGTGAATATCTGCTTAAGTTAGAGATATAATCCTTTAAGACCATCTCCAACCATTAGGATTTTCCTTGAAAGCGTCCATCCTTGGTAAATGATTGACAAACCATTTGTACAACAAGGGTGCACAACAAAGAATAATTTCTCTTCCCTGAAGAGTCCTATGATGAATGGAATGGTAAACATCACCTAGCAAAGTGGGTACCTGATTACCATTTAAGAACACGATGATAGCAGTTGAATTGACAAACTCTTCTAGCTCAGGGAACAATACCAACCCATATATCAATAGAGCCAATACCGCTTCAAATGCTTTCACACTGCCCTCCTTGGCAAGGGAAGT
>CAWUDS030000367.1:0-21881 GCA_963859935.3 Lathyrus sativus | reverse complement strand
TTGCAGACTTCACATTCTGGGTTGTAGTGGTTCATCTTCATTGTCAGAATCTTCAAGATCTGTTGAAATGCTTATTAGTACAGCAACTGATGATTCTCTATCTTCGACGATGACATCTGTCGAACTGTTCCAGTCCCATTTGCTCACTTCATTTATTCGAACGTCTCTAATCACTATCACCTTCTTGCTCATGGGATCGAATAGCCTTTACCCTTTTGTTTTTTCATCATACCCAATGAATATGTACTTCTGACTTTTGTCTTCGAGCTTCGTTCTTCGTTGATCTAGTACGTGTGCATAAGCCACACTACCAATATTTTGAGATGAGAAACTGTTGGCTTCTGTCCGCTCCAATCTTCTTGTGGTGTTTGATCTTTTAACTTCGAACGTGGACATCGATTCTGAACATAAATGGCACATTGTACCGCTTCTGCCCATAATTCTTTCGACATATTCTTACTCTTTAGCATTGATCGAACCATATCTAGAACTGTTTGATTCTTCCTTTCATCCACACCGTTTTGTTGAGGTGAATATGGTGCAGTTAGAAATCTCCTTATGCCCTGCTCTTCACAATAGTTCATAAAGGTTATTGAAGTATACTCACCACCTCTGTCAGATCGAACGACTTTGATGTGTCTTTCAGTTGCCTTCTCCACCATTACTTTGAACTTTTTGAACACCTCGAATGCTTCATATTTTTCTTTCAAGAAATAAACCCAAGTCTTTCGTGAGAAATCATCGATAAAAGAAATGAAATACCTTTTGCCACTGAAAGATTCCGGAGTGATAGGCACACATATGTCGGTATGAATCAGTTCGAGAATATGTTTAGCTTGATATTCTGCCTTCTTTTGAAATGAGGTTCTTGTTTGTTTGCTAAGCACACATTCTTCACAAAAATCTCCCTCGTAGTCGATGTCTGGTAGCCCGTGCACCATGTTCCTTTTCGCTAACCTCCTCAAACCAGCATGATGTAGATGTCCAAAACGTAGATGCCATAGTGATGCTTTATCTTCGATGTTTAATTGCAAACATTTTTCTCGAACACTTCTCAAGTTCAGTTTGTACATTCGATTTCTCCCCTTTTCGACTTGAGCAATCAGATTCCCTTTCTTGTCCTTCAAGTGTAATATCTGATCTTTCATGAGTATCGAATAACCTTTTTCTGTGAGTTTCCCCAAACTCAAAATATTGGTCTTTAGATCTGGTACATAATAAACTTCTTGGATTGACCCAGTCAAGTCATCCTTCTGCAAGTAACAAATTGTACCTTTGCCTTCGACCTTCACTTTCGATGCATCTCCAAAAGATACGTGACCATCTTCAATCTTTTGCAATTCTTTAAACAGATGTTTGTGACCACACATGTGATTACTTGCCCCTGAGTCGAGATACCACATATTGTCATTTTTCTCGTCTACTTCCTTTTGACTCATCAACAGAAAACCTTCATTTGCTTCGACTTCCAAAGCTAAATTGGTTGTTTCTTCTACCAACTTTTTGACTCGACAATCTTTTGCAAGATGTCCCACTTTACCACAGTTATAACATTTGTAGGAGTTGCAATCATTTGCATAATGACCGTACTTTTTACATTTGTAACATTCGATGTTGGAGTGGTTCGACCGACCACCTCTTTGTCCACGTCCTCTGCCACGCCAGTTTTGCTGGCTTGACTGTCCTCTCTCGAAGTTGCTGCCTTGACCACTTCGACCAATGTCACGACCTCCACGACCACGTCCTCTACCTCTAAAATTTTGAGAGTAGAGTACCTTTTCATCTTTGATTGACTCCTTAGTTTTGTGTGCTTCCTCGACTGCTTCATCCTTCTTTTTCATCTTACATTGTTCGTGTGCTTCGAGAGAACCAGTGAGCTCTTCGACTGAGAGCGTTGCAGACACAATATTCTCAAATTTGTCTGTTAAAGATCTCAGAATCTTTTCGACAACTCTGGCATCAGTCACCGTTTCTCCATTTCTGGTGAGTTGGTTCACCACTGTTTGTACATGCGTGATGTAGTCAGATACTTTTTCTGACTCCTTCATTTGCATCCTCTCCAATTCGCCACGAAGGGTTTGAAGTCGAACTTGCTTCACTCGATCTGCTCCTTTGAAAATTTTTTCTAACGTGTCCCATGCTTCTTTCGACGTAGTCGAACCGACAATTTTTTCAAAGCCTGATTCGTCAACTGCTCGGAACAACATGTACAATGCCGTCTTATCCTTTGATCGCGTTTCTTTCAACGCCTTGTTTTGAGCTGCCGAATATCCCACAGTGTCTGTTGGTTCTTCAAACCCATCTTTGGTCACCTCCCACGCGTCTAGAAATCCAAGAAGAGCTTTCATTTGGATACTCCAGTTTTCGTAATTTGACTTCGTTAGCCGCGGCAACGGCATTTGATTCATCATGTTTGCCATAAGCTCTGATGCCAATTTGACAACAGGAAATTTGCAGCTACTTATACTATATACCCGTAGGGGTATATATTGAAAATAAAACCAGAACCACATTTCTTTCTTTCTTTATGATAGAAGGACTATTTTTATTTCACTCTTGCTTCTTACAAATGAGAATACAACCAAGTCTTTATATAGACCCAAGACTCTACTATTCTAGGAATTAAAATGCAATTCAATTCTTATTAATACACCATTAACCTTTAGGCTTTCCATAACTAACATCTCTTGGCCTTTCATAACTGACATCTAAAATTAAAACTCCCTTAAAATAACATTTAAGGTTTATTCAACAAAGATTTCCTGGCATAACAAATGGAAAAGAAATGGATAGGTTAAAACAACATCTATCATACAATTTAAACACAATGAAACACAAAAAAACAACAGGTTATGGGATGTAATCATCACTTGATCAAGCATGCCGAACTGTAAAAGGGAAGGATCAAAGGAGATTTTCTGATACAAAAAATTAGGAACATTAATCAGATGTTATCACTAAATTATCATTGATATCCCCACGCATTGATTTCTATTTAATCATTGAGTTCATAAGAGACATAGCAACATGATGAACATAAAAACAAATGCAAGAAAACAAGATAATCCATTTACAAGAATGGTAACATCATTTACGACTAAGACAGAATCTGGCAAGTTTTGAATCACATGATCATCATTTACAATCACGAATTTATTCCCTTCCAAAACAGTCATCAAACATGTCTCAAGCACCTTAATCAGGTTTCCAAAACAATCTCAGACAGAATATTTCGGAAGTGGAATTTTTTTCCAGTCATAACAGGATGTCCCTTAATCAGAGAATTAAAATCTAATGCATTGAATTACAGGAATTTAATGTGTAAACCCTATAAGAAGGGGACAGACATACAAACCAGGGGGCAGGCGATACTTCATAGGAACAAATTGGAATTATTAACACTATATACTACACGGATACGAAGAAAAAGGGAGGGAAGAACTTATCTTTATCATCAATCTCGCTCCACACAGATATTAGAAAGATAGTTTCTTTTTCAGTTCAGGGTTGAGACGAGACATCGTGAAAGGGGGTGGTTAGAGTCATTTCGAGTGAGTGACATTTGGTTCCCCTTTGGTTCTTAATTCAACTTTATCTCTAATAATTTGAATTAAAATAAATACCAGGAATCTTATTGCATGATAACATTAGGTCAGGTTCCCCTTTCAATTTCGACTTTGTGATCAATCTTGTTTTGACTACTTATTTTTTAATTTACTTTTTTTTTACAATTATTTTTTGGTCCTCAATTTTTATTATTGCGCATACTATATGTCCAAGGGAAGAACTTGTGTGTGACTTTATAAGTCATACACACTGCATTATCAATTGAATCATTTACCCCTGGTTGATCCCTGACTCTCTTCAGGTCGTTCAGCTTGGTATACCCTTATATCTTTACGATAGATTCCCATAGACTTTCAACTTAAACAACTTACAAGTTAAACTCCTATTCTCCCACAAGAGAATTATACATGATTCATCTATGTAGCCGAGATATAATTTCCCTACCCCATAACATAATTGAGAAAGATGTAGAATCTTTTTCGCTTGAGAGAGGTATGTGGCATACTCGTCGATTAAATCCGAGTTGGAACCCTTCTCTCAAAGTGAAGTAAATACCATCCTCCATATGCTTGTGGTAGTTTAAGTCGAGTATTCTCCCTAAGATGACGACTTGTCTCTTCTCCTAAAATCAATCAAAAAACCTCCCCCTGGAACCTTGACCATAGTCAAGAGTTCCTCAATCCCTTTAAGGGAACTACGAATGCTATGATTCCACTCCTGTCAGGATACGTAGGCACAAGATGCAATTTCTTGGCAAGCATACTTAGAAATAAAGCCCAATATCTTTTACTCTTAGCAAACAACAATAACACAATAAAACAAGAGGTTCCTGTAGAATACTACAGATGCTTAGGATGCTAACACCTTCCCTAAGTTTAGCCGACCCCCGAACCTTTAGATTCTATAGCTTTGCATTGCATTGCATACTCATGGGTTATTCGATATTTTCCCCTTCCCTTGGGAAAATTAAAGACCGGTGGTGAACTATGATTTGTGATTCAAGTTAATTAATAGCTTGATATCCGATTCTCACCGCGACAATAGCAACAACATCAAATACTTCAAGCTACTCCAAGTCATGCCTGTACACGTTCTGCTACCTCTCACAACACTCCAAAATCTGTTGCCAAAAACCTACAACAACAACATGCTCATCACTACTAAACAAAATATGTTGACCTGCAACATAAAGCCAAACAGAATCAATGACAAATTATGCTATGAAATTGACATAACAACAACATAGGAATTTCAAGAAAGAAAAAGATCGCTTGGTTTTAAAACAGAAGAGATAATTGAAAAAGAAAGAGAGAGGAAACCTTGTGAAACTGACTGCAACAACGACATTTTCTTCAACCTTGAGACTTAAATCTCAAAACCGTAACACTTCACAACCACAACAAGAACTTATTTTCGCCTTCATTTTCCAGCATCGAACCACCAATAATAGCAACTCCGAAACTTAAACCACAAAAAAAAACACCATACGAAACACATATTCAACCTCACTTTAGAAGAAAACCACGACCTTCAATTTTCCATTCCATCATGATAACAACAACCCATAACTCTTTGTCATACTCTTTTACTCATCACAAACTTAACCATACAAACCCAAAACACACGGTTGAACCATCATCAACCTTCTATTTCCGCCGTTGAAAAGAGAGATCTGTCGCTGGGAGAAACAAAAAATTGAAGCAAAGAAACCGAGCAATTTGTGAAATCATACGTGAGCAAAGAGGAAGCCGCGATTGAGTTTTTTTTTTAATTTTTTTCTTCAGTGAGCAAAAGCAATTGCAGGGTGAGAGAGAACAAGAGAGTTTCGCATGAGTAATATTGTTGATGAACAAGAGAGGAATAATCTTATATCAATTGTGAAAGGAAGCAAATACTCGAATAAAAGGGGAAGGGTTTGATTGTGTTTTGACAAGGGAAGAAAAAGATAGCGCTGAAAGAGAGTAAGGAAATAGAGGCATCATGAAAGAAAGATGAATTAAGTATGACGATTTTTTTGAGGTGAGTTTGATTCAGTTTGGAACTTTTATGATACAGCTTGGGCCTTAGGCCCATTCGTTTACTTTACACACCATCCTCCACAAAGGTTGCAACCTCCAACTTTGCTTCCTTGTTGATTTGGGCTTAGAACAGCCCATGAGTTTTCTGCACACCCTAGATTTCGGATGCGTCCGCAAGTGCACGGAAATATCGAAGTAATATAAAAGATTGTCGAACCCACAGAGACCAATGTTAATCTACCGTTATCTATCGCTACGGCGTAAAGCTAAGGCTAATGGAATTTGGAAAGTTAAATGTGGATGAAATTAAATGCACAAGAAATAAAGATTTTTGGTTTAAAGAAATGCGGTAAAGGAATATCGGTATGTAATGCTTTAGCTATCGGGAATTCGGCAGGTTACCGGTGCCTTTTTGTCTATTGCAAACACTTTTCAGGCGAACTTACTCGTTTAAATACCTTCGCCTCACGATGGTTGTTGACTCGGGTCATAATTCTAAGGGCCGAATGTACGCTTTCGCTGTCCCATTCGGGGTTAAAACTATTTTTTGTAAACAAATAGATTCTAATTTCTTTTAAAGCGCTTTCGCTGTGTCTAAAATCAATGCCTAGTTTTTACTATCTGGTTCTAGCCTCAGCTGTCGCTTGTTGGTTCGTACCTTAATATGGTTTCCCACTGTCGTGGCAAAACCACCGTAAATAGCTTCTCACTGTCGTGACAAAGGTTTATTTAGAATTTTGATTAAAAACTACGGCCAGAAAGGTTGTTTGTAAAAAGGGAAGATTCCGGTTACTATCGAATCCTGTCCTACTAATTCGGTTACATACCGATAAAACTAATTTAGCTAGACATGATAATTAATGCAAACATAAATAAACAATGGCAGCAGAATAATATAACATGCATACTGACAGAAATAAAATAATAATTCAATTAATAAAAACCTGTAAATCGTACTGATCTCGAATCCTTGAGTAGTCCTCCACAATGTCGGCAGGATTCTACTTTGGCGAGAATTAAAAGGTACAAGAACAAATAAAGCGATACAAATGAAATAAAAGGAAAAGAAATGGAAAATAATGCAGGAAAGTAAAATTGGCTTCAATGGGAATTTTGGCAGTCCTTCGGGATGAAGAATCCACCCCCCTTTTCTCTGTGAATCTCTTGTCTATTTATAGGAGATATTTCATTCTTCAACTTCCAGAGATCATGGGTGAGTTATGGAGGGAGTGGGAGTAACTTCCAGTAGTGGGCAGTGAGTGGAGAAAGTGTAGGAATAAATTAAGTTAAGATTGATCGTGACTTCAGATTCTGCGTTTTTGTCTGCATGACGGTCGTCATGATATGTCACGGTCGTCAGGACTGTGTGACGGTCGTCACAGCAGCAAAATCCGTATCTGCTGTTTTTCATATGTTTTTCATCTGTTTTCCTTCCATTTCTTCTTCTTTTCTTTCTTTAGTCCAAATTCTCCCCAATCTGCTAAACGGAGTGAATTAATCATATAATAGAACATAAATCAAGATAAATTAATAAAAGTCACAAATAAATGCATGTAAATCAAGCCAATTAAACGATATGATTTCGCGTTATCAAACACCCCCACACTTAAACCATTGCTTGTCCTCAAGCAATCAACCAACACGGTGAAAAGAAATAAGCATAGTTCGAAACAAAGACACGATGAGACTCTAATCATACGTGGCTGTTAGGCTAATGTTAGATCGATAGGTACTAAATATCGATACCAAGGATAACGTAACGACATAATTTCAAAAACTCCCTACTTATGCAAACCAATCGGAATCATGCCATTATAACTCAACCTATAACTCATGCTCTCTTTCACCCCCATTTCATTATAGTGCAATCACATTAAGCCCGTTATCCATACACATTCATGGCAAGCAAACCTGTTAGTGACTATGATCTCATTATTATTTCATTTTTCTCTGAAAATATGCTTAAGCATCAATTGGACTTAAAGAGTTTGTACCGTTAGGCTAAGTGCTCGGGTGAGGAGCACCTAACTTAGAAGGAACATGTCTTTTTCTTCATAATTTTTCTTTTCTTTCTTAGTTTCTCATTTTAAACTAGATATCATACACTTATTTGCATCGGTTTCTTACTTAGTGTGTTTAGGATGGTGTTGACTGCTTAAATAAACTACTTAGGGATTACTACAACAACTTGGAGCTTTAAGGTCTCGGCATAATGGGTACTCAAATTGATTTTGCATATTCAGGGGGTTAAGGTTGTCAGGACGATATCAATTTTATCAAAACTTTCCCAAGTTTTTCTAACATAGTCTAAACAGCCTATATACTTTCAGAGTACCATGTCATGAATCGAAGCAAAAATTTTGTTGGAGGTTAAAATTTTGAAAGTTTTGAAATTTTGAAATTTCGGGGAGATTGAATAACAAGCGAAAACCACGCATAAAGACTCGACAGCACATGCAAAGACTTTGACATAGCATTAAAAGTAGATAAAAACAATAAATTAAACTAAAAGGCAATAAAATGAAAGCGATAGAGTTCCTCCCCCACACTTAAACCAAACATTGTCCTCAATGTTTTAGTAAAAGGTGGAAAAGGAAAGATAGAACCTGTATGAATGTTACTGATCTTGCTATCCTTGTCTTCGTAGATCACTTCTACTTCGGCGACGGGCATTTTGAGACACTTTATTTGTGTAATTCTCGAACCAGCTCATCATGTTGCTCGCCTCCAGAGGAAGTACTCATCATCAGTGTCCCCACCAGCAGCGACACTCGTAGGAATGTCCGTGGGTATAACTCATCTTCTCAGATTGTCATCTAGAGATTTTTTGCCTAGAAATAGCTAAAGCGTAACAAGCGATACATTTCTTTATTTTCTGCAAATTTAAACAAACAAATTAAAATAAAAACCTTGTGGGTTGCCTCCCACACAATGCTTTGTTTAGCGTCGATAGCTCGACGACTAAGGAGTGCAAGTACTCATGGCGGTTCTTTCGAGAATGGTTCCTTGATCGAACTTTGAATAGTCTTCGGTTTCCATGGCCACTTATCAAGCCATCTCTCATATCCCTCACCTTTTCGTTTCTTTCTTCTGTAGGGTGGTTCCTTGTTTTGAACGCGTGGTGGTGGTTCTGGATCTATCCTGCGTATCAGCTTTTCAAATTTGGGCATAGTTATTTCATCCACCACCTCAAAAGTTAATCGTACCCTTTTAACAGTAATAATGATCTTAGTTTCACGGTCCTCGAATTTTCTTTTCCTATGAGGGACCTTAGACAAAGGTGCATTGGTGTGGGTATTTTCCAGTACCTCCACATGTGTTTTGGATTGGGAGTCTACCCTGGCTTCCGCAACCAATTGTGAGAAAGAATTAGGTGGGGTATAGGGAGGAGGAGCAACAATGGGTGCTTCCTTCTCTACCTCTTCGACAACCTCCCTTTCGGGTGGTGTCGGTGGATTTTTGTCAATATTTGTGCTTTTCTCACCAAAACTCTCCTCGGACTCATCATCACTCTCCCTAAGATTTTCTATTTGTTCTTCATTAGTGGTTGTTACAACATTCACATGGCCTTCTGGGACGGGTCCTAAAGTAGTTTGTCTAAGCAGGGAGGTTTGTGCCTCCAAAGCCTCAATGTGAGTTGCGAGGGAATCGACAATAACGTTCATTTGCTTAAGATCTTCATTAATTTGGAGATGCTGTTTTCTAAAGTCTTCGTTTTGGAGAGTTTGTGTCTCCACAAAACGCTCCATCATAGATTCTATCCTAGAGTGAGTAAACGTCTCTTCGAATTCTTCTAGTAATAGTTCAAGGTTGGACGTGTCGAATTCTTGCGTTTCCTCAGAATATTGGGAGTGGTCATCATAGAGGGAATTTGGTCGAGAATGCGTCGTATTGAAATCTACTAATAATATTTCGAGGTCAAATTTAAGCGGATCTTGTGGTTCCTCAAAATACTGGGGGTGGTAGCTATAATAATGGGGATGGTAGTTATAAGGAAAATTTGGGTTATACATAGTAATTGATGATAAGAGTGCCTTAGTCTATACTATGCAACAATTGAATCACAATATTGACTGTTGGTCCCCGGCAACGGCGCCAAAAACTTGATGCATCCGCAAGTGCACGGAAATATCGAAGTAATATAAAAGATTGTCGAACCCACAGAGACCAATGTCAATCTACCGTTATCTATCGCTACGGCGTAAAGCCAAGGCTAATGGAATTTGGAAAGTTAAATGCGGATGAAATTAAATGCAAAAGAAATAAAGATTTTTGGTTTAAAGAAATGCGGTAAAGGAATATCGGTATGTAATGCTTTAGCTATCGGGAATTCGGCAGGTTACCGGTGCCTTTTTGTCCATTGCAAACACTTTTCAGGTTAACTTACTCGTTTAAAGACCTTCGCCTCACGATGGTTGTTTGTAAAAAGGGAAGATTCCGGTTACTATCGAATCATGTCCTACTAATTCGGTTACATACCGATAAAACTAATTTAGCTAGACATGATAATTAGTGCAAACATAAATAAACAATGGCAGCAGAATAATATAACATGCATACTGACAGAAATAAAATAATAATTCAATTAACAAAAACCTGTAAATCGTACTGATCTCGAATCCTTGAGTAGTCCTCCACAATGTCGGCAGGATTCTACTTTGGCGAGAATTAAAAGGTACAGGAACAAATAAAGCGATACAAATGAAATAAAAGGAAAAGAAATGGAAAATAATGCAGGAAAGTAAAATTGGCTTCAATGGGAATTTTGGCAGTCCTTCGGGATGAAGAATCCACCCCCCTTTTCTCTGTGAATCTCTTGTCTATTTATAGGAGATATTTCATTCTTCAGCTTCCAGAGATCATGGGTGAGTTATAGAGGGAGTGGGAGTAACTTCCAGTAGTGGGCAGTGAGTGGAGAAAGTGTAGGAAGAAATTAAGTTAAGATTGATCGTGACTTCAGATTCTGCGTTTTGTCTGCATGACGGTCGTCATGATATGTGACGGTCGTCACCCGTGTGACGGTCGTCATGATATGTGACGGTCGTCACCCATGTGACGGTCGTCACAGCAGCAAAATCCGTATCTACTGTTTTTCATCTGTTTTTCATCTGTTTTCCTTCCATTTCTTCTTCTTTTCTTTCTTTAGTCCAAATTCTCCCCAATCTGCTAAACGGAGTGAATTAATCATATAATAGAACATAAATCAAGATAAATTAATAAAAGTCATAAATAAATGCATGTAAATCAAGTCAAATAAACGATATGATTTCGCGTTATCAATTTCATATCACATCCCCCTAGTTCTTAGTTTAAATTTTAGTTTAGTTAATTTTTATTAAGATTTAGTTTAGTTGGATTTAGTTAAATTAGTCTAAGTAGATTTTATTAATTAGTTAATTAGTTTTCAATTAGATCTTAGTTTTTTTTAGTTAGTTATTATTTTATGTTAACTTTTATTTGATTATTATTTCATAATTAATATTTATTCATATTATTAATAGTTATATAATTAACAAAAAAACTCAAAAATTAATTTCTTAATTAGTTTTTTTAAATTGATTCTGTAACTTTTATTCATATTCAAAATGTAGTTATTAGGGTCTTCAATGTTTGACCATCTCAATTTTTGATTTTTATTTATTAATCTTCTTGGTTTCTAACCTTTGTGAATTTATAACTTAGATTCCTTTATCTAGATCTTACGATCTCGATTCTTACATTGACTATCTCTTTTCATTATTTTGTGCTCCTTACCATCCATTCATGATTATTGACTTCTATGCTTAGAGCTTCACCTGTTAGCTCCCTGTTGCACAAGTTGTTTATCTAATTCCAAAGGAAAGAATCCCCTCTTGTTGACTGTCATGTCATACTTAGCCCAACCTTAGGTCCTTACTCTTTATCCTAACCTTAGGATTAGAGTCACTGTACTCTATGTGAGTGTCCTGCCATGGACATTTCTTTTCCCGTTTAACCTAGACTTAGGTTTAGAGTCGTCGCACTCTATGTAGGTGTCTCACCGCAGACATTTACTTTTCCCTTTGGAACCTTGACCACAGTCAAGAGTTCCTCACCCTTTTTTAGAGGAACTACGAACGCTTTGATTTATCATTTATCAATGAGAATACATAGGCACAAGATGCAATGTCTTGGTGAGTACACTAACAACTAACTTCTTGTTAACATTTGCAACTTAGATTGGAGTCGTCGTGCTCCAGATAGTCGTCCCTCGGTGGACACTTCCCATGTTTACCTTTGCCAGAGGACTTGGAGTCGTTGTGCTCTATTTAGTCGTCCCGCTGTGGACATTTCTTTCCTTGTTTAACCTAACCTTAGGTTTAGAGTTGCCGCAGTCTATGTAGGTGTCTTTCCATGGACACTTACTTTCCCCCCTGGAACCTTGACCACAGTCAAGAGTTTCTCACCCCTATTGAGGGAAACTACAGTTGCTCTGATTCCATTTCTGTCATGATACGTAGGCACGAGATGCGTTGTCTTGGCGAACATACTTTGTATATACTTTAGATCTTTACCTTAGCACAATTCCTTTAGCAAACACACTTTAGCATAACACAAATACTGACAAGAGGTTCCTGTAGAGTACTACAGATACTTAAGATGCTAACACTTTCCCTAGGTATAACCAACCCCTTAACCTTAGATCTCTAGTTGTGTTGTTACATAGCGCACTTAGGGTTTTCTTCGATCTTTACCATTTCCTTTGGATAAATCAAAGCTTAGTGGTGAACTTCATGGTTTGTGATTCAAGTTAATTTAATAGCTTGATATCTGATTCTCACCGCAACAATAACCAACAAACTCTAGACATAGATTTGAATGTTAATATTTGCTTTGTATCGATATTTATGTTTATTGTTTTGATTGTTATTTCGAGAAATCATCTACTAATTAAAACAATAATACCCCCGAAACCGCTTTAGAAATAAACGGATTTATGAGGATACGCGATTGTATTGATCGAAACTAAGTTCACATACTTGATTAACCGGATACGTATGAAAGGGGTTAACGAGATATAATCTTGATATGCTTTTGTTAAAACAAAACATCCATTTTCTAGTTTACTTTTTGCTACAAAATTTATGTTACAAAACAAGAACTCTTTGAAAACCTTTCTCTTTGAACGTTAAACTATTGAACAGCGAGCATCTATATATCTGATAACACAATCCCTATGGATACAATAAAATAACCCACCGAAGATACTTTTCAAGAGTCTCATACTCTCCATAGTGTGGAGTGAAATAGATTATCTCTTTATCATTAAAGGTATCTAGTGGCATAATTGTCAATTTTATCCAAGTTGGGGCCCTTCCCTTAATGATGTACAGATTCATGTTTTCATGCTTATGGATGTTTAGTCGAGTGTTCTCCGAAAAATGACAAAATTTTCTTCATCACTAATACTAACCTTTAATTATATTGTTGCACTAACTTTACTTTGTGCCATTTAATTATTGCTTTTTATTTCTTGTCATCTATTATTTGCTTTTATTTTAAGTATTTCATATCATATTATTATCTTGATTTTCTCTTAGTGCACTTGTACCTTTGTTTATGCTTATGCTCTTTTTGATTTGTCCATTTGAACTTTCTATTAAGACATTAATAAATATCAAAACACTTAAAAAACTTGTTTCTCTTAATCCCGAACTGTTGTGATCTTGTGTTTGGACTTGGACCTTGGACTTAGAGTTAGGATCTTGACCTTTGCTTAGAATTATACCTTGAGACTTGTTCGGATTCATCTGGTACCCTTGGCTTAAGGATTCTCTTGAAGACCTATCATGGTTTTTATGATTTCATTCGATGCTTGGATTTCGATTTGCTTATTTGGCTTGTTTGAGGGTTAAATTTAGAGGATAGAATTCTTGATTGACTTATGTCATGGATCTTGCTAGCTTCTTTTGGTTATATCTTTCTTTGTCCTTAGCTTTTACGTTTATGCTTTAAGATAGTCTCTCCATCTCCTCCCCTTTCTTCAATTTTCAAAATCTTCTCCCTTTTTGAAAACCTTCTTGTTTTTAAACTTTAACCACTTTCACAATAAACCTTGACTTTTGTCAAGTGATTTTCAAACTATTTTTCTTTAATAAATTTTAATCAATGTTAATCATACTTTGCCTAATTTCAAAAAAACATTAAAAAAATACAAAAAACACATTCAATCATTTTGTGTCTTTGTGCCATTTTTCATTTAAAACTTTTCATAAAGTTTAGACATGAGTCATTTTCATAGTTGAGATGTAATTCTCCTATTCCTCGTAATATTTAAGATGTTGACATTTTCTGCTTAGATGTTGAATGATAGACTTGTTGATTTTAATCCAAGCAAAATTCTCCATCTCAAGATGATGCAAATGTTATTTTCTTATACTTGTGGGTGACAAGTCATAGTTTTCCCCTTAAAATGACGACTTGTCTTTTTCACTTAAAATGAACCAAACAAATAAATTTTGTTATTTTTACCATGAACTACGAGGTTTTGATCCTATATTGCTATTTGTGCGTACGTAGGCATGAGGCTCAAGAAGTCTCTCCAAACACAAAAATCTTTTAAAAAAACATTTTTTTCTCATCTCCCCAATCTCATTTCAAGCAAACATTTCAAACCAAAAAGCTTAGATTTTTCAAAGAGGTTCCTATAGACTACTATAGACGTTTTGGGTGCTAACACCTTTCCTTCGTGTAACTGACCCCCTTACCCTATCTCTGTTTATTTATTATTTTTTAGAACTCCATATTAATCACCTTGACTCTATTTTTGTATTCCACGTGACACATTTATGGCTAGCCTCATGAATACTTAACATTCATAGTTAGGTCGAAAAATCCATTGTAAAAAATTTCCCCCCAAAAGGCCATGTTTAGATTTTCATCAAACAAGAGAGATGTGGCCTTTTATATCATAATTTTTTGACTTTGTTTCCACTGTTGCTATCATCGTCGTCATCGTTACCCTTTTTACGGTGCATTATCACTTCCAATAGATTTACCTAGAATTTCATCATCGCTCCTACTTCCTAGGAAGACGTGGGTTTTCACGTTTGTCAGTAACTGCTCCTACTCACCATTAATGCTTGCATCAAAACCCCACGCCAACCCTTTAGTTTATCCCACACCGGTGTCAGGTGTCGAATTTCATGCATGTATTTGAGCCTATAAATATCCTTTCTCAGCTCTTTGCTTTCTTTTCTTTCACTTTTTTTCTGGCATATTCTTCCTTCTTCTTCGCAGAAACACCAAACCCTATTTCTGCCATTTTCATTTTAGAAAAAATTTCCTTCATAATGTCTAAAGACCAGGTTCATTTCGAGCCCACCACTGGTAATAACCCATTGGACTTTGTGAATCCTCCCTCTAAAGACGAAAAGGTTAGGGATTTCATTCCTGAACCCTCCTTTGATAACGGAAAAATTGCTATCTGGCAAAAACAAATGTTTATTCCATACTCTATAGACAATCAACTTTATGCCTTTGCTCGGTCGTATCCTTCTAAACAGTCCCAAGCTCACAAGGTTTCTCACTTTTTTCCAAGTCATTTTCTCACAATGCCTTTTGCATTTGGGCAAAGGGCTATCGACTTATCCTTTATGGTCAAACCAAACCGTGTGTTTTGATCTACTCCTCAAACTCCCTCAATTGAGTATTTGGCATGGCTCAACAAGGTATAAGCCAAAAAGGAAACACACTGGAGAGCATGGGCATCTATGACCTAGTCAACTTGTCTAGGGCTGACCCTAAGTACAACCCGTGCATGCTGCTGGCGTTGATTTTCTTCTAGAAAGGTTTGCTAAATACTTTTCAGCTTTCTTGCGGCATGTTGACGCTGAACCTTTTCGACGTGGCTTCCATTACAGGTTTGAATCCTGTTGACTCCACCTTTTGTCCAACATTGGAAACTCGACAGCAATTCCAGATTGGGTCCCCTACTTACAAGAACTTCATTAAAAATCATCACGACATTGCTAACCCAAATGTCTCTGACTGAGAACACATCGCCTTCTTGACGTTTTGGCTTTCTTACTATGTGTTATGCTCTAGATCTTTGCAAGTGGCGAAGAAATCCATCCCTCTAGCTATCCAACTTCATGAAGGGCATAAGTTTTCCCTCAGTATATTGTTGTTGGCCCACCTTTACTAGTCTCTTGGCAAAGCCTCTAATCGGCTTAAGCATCTGCCTGAGAATATGAAAAGTAAGTCCCTTCCTCTCTCTAGCCCTTTCTGGAACTTGCAATTATGGATAAATGCCACCTTTGAACCAAGGCTTAAAGTTACCCCCTCTCTAAAATCTTTAAGGGCAATTGAAGGTAGGGTAATCGAAGGCTCTAGGCTGGTCTTACTCACCCTTGATGAAGACTCTATCCCCTCCAATTTCATCAAGTACATCCATCGACACCAAAGTTTTTGAACCATGGCTTCTTTCGTGGACTATCTTGTCGGCCCTTCTTGGTTGAAAAATAAATTCCCCTTCACCTCTCTTTCGATTGCAACTATGTAGAACTAAGTTTGGGATGTGTTTCTAACTCCTACGATCTTGTCAACAAGAATTGAAATTGGCTCCTCCGACTATGGTTTTGTTGGCTACCAGCCAAATTTGGTGGCCTGACAATTCTGCTGTAACGAATTTCAACCCTCTCCCCTTCTTGGAAAGCGAAATCTGCTGGTCAGAATACAAATTCACCTATAATGAGTTTAAGGAATTCTCTCGGTATGCTCATAATCAGGTTTTAGAAAACCCTCTCGTCAGCTTCAAACCGTCATTCAACACAAATACTTCGTACCACGATTCGTGGGAAGGATATTGGGCTTAGAACTTCCCGGAAAAATCCTTTTTAGCTAGGATTTTTGCTGCTCTCTCTGACATGCCCAAAGAACCAAAAGGTATGTTCCTTTTGGCACTTTTTAAATTTTCTTTTCTTACTTGCTCTTTGTCTACCAGATAAGTTTTACTGACTCTTCGGCTATCAGAAGAGATCGAGCATCTGGCTGAAGATCACGTCGAAAGGCCTTCCTAGGCGAGGGAGATGGAGCTGTTGGAGGAGCCGGAGGTGCCTAAGAAGAAGGTTATTTTCAGCTCTTCATATAACCCTTTATTTCTTCTAAGGAGTTTCCTCACAAGCTTGCCTCTTTTAGGTTCGACAAAGGGATCCTGATTCTCTAGATTCTAATCGTAAGAAGAGGAAGGTGAAGACTTCCACTGTCACCAAACACGTTGTTGCCCCAAAAACTACTCTTGTACCGACGACTGCTATTGTCCCTAGTCAGGTATCACGGTTAGATTCCACTCTTGTTATTTTCCTTTCGAGCACTTCACTCATCCGACCCCTTCTTCAGGGTACTCCACAACTCGTTCTAGTTCAAATCCATGAAGAACGCTCAAGGGAGTCTGAGTAGCCTCTGATCTTTCCGAGGTTGAAGTCTTCCTTGAAGCCTGGTTCTAGCCAGCTGTAGAAGGAAACTACCACTAAATCTCCAAAAACAACTCTCAAGAAGAAGGAAAAGAAAAAGGAAAAAGAATTTATCCAGACTTTGACATCTCCAGTTGTTGACGATACTATTCCACTTCACCACAATACTGACAATGAAGCTGATTCCCCCAAGGTATGTGTAGTCCTTCTTGTAATTCTTCTGTTGTTTATCTCTGTTATTTATGATATTTTCCTCTCTTTCTTTAGGAAAGTTTGGGAATAGCCGCTAACCAAGAAACGACCCATGACCAAGAAGCAGCTCCTACATGTATCCTTCGATCCGCATCTCCTCCGCTTTCGCCCATACAATGATCATATTTTCTTTATTCTAGTGTTTTGAATTTTGAAACAGTCTCCCAACCAATGCAATGACGACTGTTGCACAAACTAGGTTGGAGATAGATGTTGAATTTGCCCCTATTGATGCCATGGACGAAGTTGATGATACTGTGTCTGTTTGTGATCACACTGCCCTAACTGAAAAGCATGTTGAAGACAATAAGGAATAAACTTCACCCTGTGTCGAAGTTGCTCTTGTCCAAGAGGAAATCCAACCAGGTCGACCAGAGCCAATTCAGGCTGATGTGCATGACTCTGAGTCTCGCTCTTCTCTCAGCCAGACTGTGATCTTAGCTCTTAAGAAAAGAGACCCATCTGAGGCTCTCAAGAGGCTTCAGAAATTGAGAAGGCTATTGATGGAATCCAAATCGGTCCAAGCTTCCAACTCGCCATTGGTTGATACTGGTGATGATACTATCAACCTTCTAGTTCAACATCTTAAAGCTAACCTTGTCGATGTCGACCTCCTTGTTGTGATCGAAGAAGATGTTGTCTTTGAAACCGATATCATAAAACTACTAGCTGAACTTAACAAACAGCGGGCGTCCTATGTCTTGATCAGGTTTCTATTTGAGTTTGAATCTTTCTTTGAAGGGAGAAAGTTGTTTGCCAATATTCCTAGGTTTCAACGAGTTGTCGATGGAGTGTCCCCCTCGATTTACAAAAAAAGGAATAGAGATGAAAAACCTAAAACTGTCAATGCTTCTAAGTTACGTAACTCTTCCAACCTTGATTCAGGTCACCATGTTAAAGGGAGTTCATATGCTGGTGTTACGCGTGTCCCTTGTTTTTGTAAGGATCGTGTTAATCTTCCTTCCAAGTCTAATAAGCCGGTTGTTTTTTATGTTGGGAAGGAGAAGTTGAAGAGCTTTGAGAGAGATTATGTTGGGAAGGTTTTGATCTCGGGTTCGACGTACAACATGTAAAGAACAGTTCAATTGGAGGGGCATTTTGCTCTCAAGGTGACTCCATTGGGAGCCAATCTATGTTTCCTTGAATAAAATGAAGATGGTGAACTTGAAGCTCTAGTAAACAGAGCGAAATATTGGCTTGGCCAATGGTTTTCAGAGGTTAGGAAGTGGAAGGCCGATGACGTTGATCTAGAGAGACTAACATGGTTGTGGTGCTACGATATTCCTTATCATGCTTGATCTATACCTTTCTTTGTTTTCCTTTTATCCTTGTTCGGTAAGTATGTATGTTGTGATGACAATACTTTTGATCTTACTAAGTTGGACATGGCTAGCTTCATGGTTAGGAAAACTTGTGGGATGTTGATAAATAAAGTGTTTAAGGTGAACATTAATGGTGTTTCATTTAGAGTTAGAGTTGTGGAAGAGATTCTTAGTCTGTCTACTAAGTTGGTGAAGAAATTTGTTTCTTCTTCTTTGGCGTCAAATTTAGAGTATTCTTTTGATAGTTCTTCATGGGAGGATTTCGTGGGTGTTGCACCCCAAAAATTTGCCCAACCTTTTCTTTTATCTTGACTTATGTTTCATAGCATTTAGCATTTGCATCTATGCATAGATTTGGTTCTAGACAAGGGATCAAGAGGTTGTAGATGCCATTCAAGAGAGAAATTTCATGTTTAAGATCAAGCAAGGGTACATTTTCAGGTCATCAAGATTTCATCATCATCAGAGTTGGGTCTTAAAGATCCTTGAGAGGAGAAAGTTTGTGTGTGGGTTTCATTTCCTATCTTGAGGATGAGTAGAAGCACGTGAGGTCTTCTCTTTGATTGAGATTTGGTTCAATGGCTTAGTGCATATCCTGAGGGTCCTCTAGAGGAGTCCCATGATCACACAAATAATCTGCAAGAACCTCAGTCAATGGAGAAAGTGTTAGGGTTTCATATGATCAACAAAAAGTCAAATGTGGATTTAAAAGGGTCTAAGGCTTGGGTCTTGATCTGGGAAGCCATGAGAATTTATCTTAGATCATCTCAAATGCCATGATGAAGCTAGATCAAAGAGATTCAAGAGTTTAAGAGGTTACTAAATTAGGGTTTCAGATGATTCTAATGATAGTCTGAGTTGCACCTAAGAAGGGGGGGGGGGTGAATTAGGTTCTTTGAAATTTTCTGGTTTTATTGACTGAGTTATTACTTTCTTGAGATGTGATGATGTTATGAAAGCAGTAAAGAGCAAAAAGTAAATAACACAGAGAAGTATCTTGGTTCCCTTCACACTCCGAAGGTACTCCAGTCCCCTTTTAACACGAAAGAGATTTCACTATAGTTAGGATCAGTGTACAATACTTTCTAACCTATAGGTAGATCAAAGGCTCTTAAACACCTTTAAGATCTAAACACTAAGTGCAAGAAGAACAGTCCTCTTCAATGCACACACTTGCTTTCAACAATCCTGAACAGCAAGGGGAAATAAGTTCAATCTGAATTTTTACAATGAGTTTGTAACAATGTATTCAATGTTGTATCAATGTTGTGATTAGTCTTCTCTTTCAATGAGAATTTCCACAAATATCTAAGACTTTTTGCTCAAGAATTTTCTTTCAAAGGATATGAAAATATGCAGAAAATTCTTTATGAAAAGTGGTTTGAACTTAGATGTGGAAAGATGAAAAATATGTTAAAGATTTTTGAAAGAGAATTGAAAGAGATGCGTGTTTTTGAAAATTTGAAAGATTAGGTATTTATATTACACAAACACCTTTGGAAATAAAATTCAAATCCTCAGAAAAAATGATGAACAATTGACATGTTTCAATGGAAACATTTCATGAAAGATTGGTTGAAGAGATACAATTTTTCAGAATGATTTTTCAAAAGTGTTCAATGAGCAATCGATTGCACATATAGACCAATCGATTGCACCTTCACAAAAACACTTGAAATTTGAATTTTTCTACAGAGCAATCGATTGCACCAAAGCACCAATCAATTGCACTAAGAAACAGAAGCAAAAAATTCAAAGATTTTTAAGTATGCAATCGATTGCACCAAAGCACCAATCAATTGCACTAAGAAACAGAAGCAAAACAGAAGTAAAATTTTGTTCATGCAATCGATTTCTCTAAGAGTGCAATCGATTGCACTTGCAAAAACTTAGAAAAATTCTATTTTAAAAAGCTTGTGTTAGTGCGAAAAAGTAATGCAAAAGTTTTTTATTGTTTGAGCAACTTAGGACTTACATACTTGATGAAAATTTTCATTATACCTTCTGATGAAAACATTCTTCATGTCAAGTCTTTGTCCTGATGCTGATGTCTTAAAAATGGTTGAACATCTTTGCCTTCTTGTCGAGTAATTTTTCTTCATCAAAACATAAGTTGATCATTGAGAATCTTGATTTCACATTCTCCCCCTTTTTTGATGATGACAAAGCCTCCACTTTTGTTGCGAAGTTATTTCCGACAAGTTTTTCTCCCCCTCAATGTATGAAGTGCTGAGAAGATTTGAATTTGTATTGAGGTTGAAGTAACCTTATATTTGTACCTTAAGAACACGGAAAGAAAGCAAACAACGAAAGAGTAACATTCTTCTCCCCCTTTTGACATTATCAAAAAGAAGGGAAAGATGGACAAGATATAGATAGAATAAATTGAAAGTAACATAATAACTAGCCATAAATTGAAAGGACAAATGCCAAGAGTACATAGAGAAATTGATAGTGCAGAATTTTAAAAACTACATAAAAACTAAGAAAAACATAAAAACATGTAAATAATTTATGACAGGTCTATGTTGGGATCAAAAGTTTGCTGGTTCGGAAATGTTTGTTGGAGAGGTGATGGACGAGTTGGGGAACAGCCGGGTTGGAAGGGTTGTATGGAGGAATGTATAGATGAGAGTAGAGATATGAAAATTGTTGATTGACAGCCTTTTGGAAATTGTTGATCCTAGTGGTTGTTGACTCTTGAATTGCATTATATTGATTATTTATAGAAGTGTTTAGATTTCCAAACTGTTGAGTCATGTAGTCCATCAGTTGTTGGTTACTAGGGCCATATTGAGTTGGAGGAGGAGGAGGAGGAACATCATCATCTTCTTCATTCTCTTACTCGTCATTTTCAGCCATACCTTCACCAAGGTAAACAATTGTCTTTGTTTCCGGGTTATATTTGACACCCATCCTAGAGTCCACATTTTTGATGGAGATTTCGTTGATGTTGGAGTCCATAAGACATATATCAAAGCCTTCAAATCTACTTCAAAATGTTCCAGAATCTTAGTGATGAACCATGCATAGGGCAAAAACTTGGATTTTTTGTTGACTGACCTCATATGGACCAGAATTAAGTGAGCCCAACTTATGGTATTTCCATTCTTGAGAGTGTACAAAATTTGCATTTCTAAATCAGTCACAATGCAGTGGTTTCCATCCCTTGGAAACGTTATGTATACCATAAAGTAGTGAAACAACCGATCATCAATGTGAAAAATACCTGCTGACCAAGAGGTCCGGGAAGGTTCCATGCCGCCTAAGATCTGGCACGTTTTGCATGA
>CAWUDS030000366.1:17500-42816 GCA_963859935.3 Lathyrus sativus | reverse complement strand
CTTCTTTAGTTCGATTATATGAGCAAATGCCCGAACCAAAATATGTTATTGCTATGGGAGCTTGTACAATTACAGGAGGTATGTTCAGTACCGATTCTTATAGTACTGTTCGGGGCGTGGATAAGCTAATTCCTGTGGATGTCTATTTGCCGGGCTGTCCACCTAAACCGGAAGCGGTTATAGATGCTATAACAAAACTTCGTAAGAAAATATCTCGAGAAATCTATGAAGATCCAATTAGTTATCAACGTAGGTGTTTTACTACCAACCACAAATTTGATGTTGGACACAGTACTCATACCGGCAATTCTAATAAAGGATTATTCTATCAACCATCATCTATTTCCGAGATAACCTCGGACACATTTTGGAAATATAAAAAAATTAAGTATCCTCCGACGAACGAAAAAGTGAATTAAACAGGATCCTTTTGTACAAAATACAATAAGAAATAGCAAGCAAGTCAATCTGACAAAATTTCATTGTAATGGAAATAAATGGTAAATACTTATACCAATCTTATAAAAAACTCGGGAGAAATCAAAAAATGCAAGGTAATTTGTCTGCTTGGCTAGTCAAACACGGAATAGTTCATAGATCTTTGGGTTTTGATTACCAAGGAATAGAGACTTTACAAATAAAGCCCGAGGATTGGCATTCGATTGCTGTTATTTTATATGTATATGGTTACAATTATCTACGTTCCCAATGTGCCTATGATGTAGCACCAGGAGGACTATTAGCGAGTGTCTATCATCTTACGAGAATAGAGTATAGTCTAGATCAACCCGAAGAGGTATGCATAAAAGTATTTACCCCAAGGCAAAATCCGAGAATTCCTTCTATTTTCTGGGTTTGGAAAAGTGCAGATTTTCAAGAAAGGGAATCTTATGATATGTTAGGAATCTATTATGATAATCATCCGCGTCTGAAACGTATTTTAATGCCCGAAAGTTGGATAGGATGGCCTTTGCGTAAAGATTATATCGCCCCTAATTTTTATGAAATACAAGATGCTCACTAAATGCGAAAAATAAGAAAGTAATCTTAACTTCGACAACCCCAGATATTAAAGAAAGAAATATCTGTATGTCCATTGACTTATCGATTAGTCAGAATAATAGAGGTTTCATTCCTCTCTTATTATAAGAGGGATTCATTGAGATTCAAAAATGGGATGGAGCAATACTGATTTCGGACGAGCCAATAGGATGAACTGAAAAAGTTCTGCTTGGTGTTTCAAGCAACTAATTGAAGCATTTGAATATTGTTTCAATTGAAATATTAACAATTGTTATTGCAGCGCAGAAAAAATCAAAACAAACTTGAATCATTCATTTTCATACTTCCTTTTGATCCCTAGAATATACATCCATTCATTCTTCATCTAGAAAGAGCATATCGCCGTACGCCTACATAAATTATGTAGGATGATTAAGACCACTAATAAATATGTATCTATTCCCTTTTTTCAAAAGAAATATGGGAATAGATACTCATACATAATGAGTTGCCGGGAACCAGATTTGAACTGGTGACACGAGGATTTTCAGTCCTCTGCTCTACCGTCTGAGCTATCCCGACCATTCTTGACGCACCATCCGAAATCTAAGAAATTACTTGAGTCTATGTCAAGTAAATCCAAAAAGGGCCAGAATATAGGAGGGAAATTTTTTGGGGATAGAGGGACTTGAACCCTCACGATTTCTAAAGTCGACGGATTTTCCTCTTACTCAAAATTTCATTGATGTCGGTATTGACATGTAGAATGGGACTCTATCTTTATTCTCGTCTGATTAATAAGTTATTCAACTGATCCATCAGATTATGTTGGAGTGACTGATTTGAGCAATGAATATTCTATTCATTGATTTTTTCTTCCAGTTGTAATTGATTTGATTCTAATGTTTCAATTGTGATAGAATCCAAATATTTACAAATAGAAGTTAGAAATCTTCATTAATCAATTGAATGTTGTCAACTCCATTTGTTAGAACAACTTCCATTGAGTCTCTGCACCTATCCTTTTTTTATTTTCACTTTCTGAACTTTTATTTGTTTTCGGAAAGAAGGATTTGGCTCAGGATTGCCCATTTTGAATTCCAGGGTTTCGCTGAATTTGAAAGTTTTCACTTGGTAAGTTTCCATACCAAGGCTCAATCCAATTAAGTCCGTAGCGTCTACCAATTTCGCCATATCCCCCGTTTTTTCTTTGAGATTGATATCATATCGCATTAGGATGTTTTTTCATTTGTATTCTGAGAATTATATGCTGGAACTGTTGAATTTATTTGTTGAAATCTACTCCCATATTGGGTTGGGAAAATTAAAATTTCCTTCTATTTGTTTTTTGTTGATAGATTTTCTTTCATCTATATCAGATACCCGTATTTACTCGAATCAGAAATGATTCTATTATCTCTGTATTCGCAATTCAATATACAGAGATATATACTACATATATCTCTATTTTAGATGTACCCCTTCTATTCTTTTTTGATAGAATTTCGAATACTCTAACGTTCGATTCTTTTTTTCCTTCGAGCAGACCGATACAGACCTTATAACGAAAATAATAAAAATCTATTTATTAATTTAGATTTCGATATTCAGTTAGAAATTCAATAGAAGGATCTAATTTTTCATTACTTATCCAATCCAATTTCTTTGGATAATCCATCCAATTTTTTAGAATTCAAATGGATATGTATAAATCCATATTTTTATATTATATGTATAAAATACATTATACATATTTCATCTTAATGCATAATCATTATTGAATATAAATAACTGTAATCTAATTAGTCATTATTGAATTCAATAAAATAATATTAAGAAAGAATATTATATATATCTTAAAATATTTATTTATAGTAATATTTTTTTATATTAAAGATAATATTCTATATACTCTTTACTATTTTCTATAGATATATTCTATCTATTAATCTAGATAGAATGAAATAGAAAGTATTCTAGAATATTAAAGAATATATAAAGAAGATATACATAGAAATAATCTTCCTATCGAATTCCATTCTACTTTTCATAATTCAAATTATATAAATAAAAATAATAAGGATCGGGATAAATACATATAATAAATATGAATTATTAATAATCGAAATAGATAAATAATAGAAATTGGAAGAATCCAAATATTCCAAAATGGAATTCAAAACTAAAAAAAAAAAGAGAATCTTACTATATGATATGGATGAAAATTATTTTTTATCCAATTCTTTTTTTATGGATCCAAAAATATTGGATAAATTATTAATTATTAGATAAATGGATAAAAAGAGTATTCTAGGTAATTGGTAATGAAAATAATTTGGATTCGTATTTTTAAATGATTCCGATTTGTATCATATTCTATATACTAGAATATCAAATAAATATGGGATATTCTATCTTTTTTTGTATTTATTTGATTATGTTATGATATAGTAATTGTGTTATGAAGAGCTAATATGAAATAGTTAATAACTAGGATCCCAGTAGTTTAGGAAAGAATTCTGATAAATGCACAATTTGTGTTCTGAGAGCCCGCTTAGCTCAGAGGTTAGAGCATCGCATTTGTAATGCGAGGGTCATCGGTTCGATTCCGATAGCCGGCTTTTTTTATTTCTTTTTTATTTCTATATCGATAGAATAGAATTCCATTCGGATACTGATAGAATCCTTCTAATTCTTCTTTGTACTACAGTAGTACAATACTTTAATAGTACAATACTTGAAGTAGATTTCACTTCATTTATAATATCATATTTGTCATTTAGTTTAGTTTTGATTTTTCTTTATGAGATTTTCCATTTTAAAAAGGAGTGTTTATGTCACGTTACAGAGGGCCTCGTTTCAAAAAAATACGCCGTCTGGGGGCTTTACCAGGACTAACCAGAAAAGAGCTTCCAGTTAGAAGAGTTGGAAGCGAAGAATCGCTCTCCAGTAAAAAATCTCAATATCGTATTCGTTTAGAAGAAAAACAAAAATTGCGTTTTCATTATGGTCTTACAGAACGACAATTGCTTAAATACGTTCGTATCGCTGGAAAAGCGAAAGGGTCAACCGGCCAGGTTTTACTCCAATTACTAGAAATGCGCTTAGATAACATACTTTTTCGATTGGGTATGGCTGCGACTATTCCTGAAGCCCGTCAATTAGTTAACCACAGACATGTTTTAGTTAATGGTCGTATAGTAGATATACCAAGTTATCGTTGTAAACCTAAAGATATTATTACAGCCAAGGATGAACAAAAATCGAGAACTATAATTCAAAATTCTCTTAAATCAGCCCCCCGCAAAAGAGTGCCAACCCATTTGACTCTTCATCCAGACCAATATAAAGGATTAGTCAATCAAATAATAGATAGTAAATGGGTTGGTTTGAAAATTAATGAATTGCTGGTTGTAGAATATTATTCTCGTCAGACTTAAACCTCGTTAAAATAACAAGAATTTTGATCCGAGTATTTTCCCCCCCCATTCGTGTATAGAAGTGGGTGTAGCAAAATTGTTATTCCTTGCCCACTTTATGCACAATTTTCTATATTACAGAAACAAATTAGGAATAGAGAATGCATATAAAAGTTGCAATAATTTTATCTATATATTATTTAAAACATTGACGTCAGTAACATTGATGAACTTGGTAAGGGTGCGGAAAGAGAGGGATTCGAACCCTCGGTAAACAAAAAGCCTACATAGCAGTTCCAATGCTACGCCTTGAACCACTCGGCCATCTCTCCTACATAATGATTATGTCCCTAAATCGAGTGAATAGTGAGGCATTTATATCCCATTTGCGTAAGCGCACACAATACAATCAATTGAAACTAAAAAAAAAAAAATTCTACTTCAACTTCAAAGCCTACCGTAGAATAAAGTAATTTGATTAATAAGTCCATTTTTACGTTATTTCGTACTGTATTGTACAATTCCTTTGTTTGGGGAATTATTTTATCACGCGATAAAAAATGAAATTATAGAATGGATTGCTACCTATGACTAGATCTCGGATAAATGGAAATTTTATTGATAAGACCTTTACCATTGTAGCCAATATCTTATTACGAATAATTCCCACAACTTCTGGAGAAAAAGAGGCATTCACTTATTACAGAGATGGTGCGATTTGATTATTTTTTTTTTTTACCGATCTCAGTCTTAGGAGAAAGATACATTCTTCAGAGACAAATCAAAAAAAACCGACGCTTGCTGAAGGTGAAGTTTGGAAATAAAACGATTAATCCCTTCTGTCGTGTATTCCCGATTAATGCAGCCTCAATATGCTTCAATTTTAGGTTTATAGTATTAAGCGAAAGGTTATACCTATATATACCTATTTATGGGGTTAGGTGAATCCTACTCCACTAGTACAAATAGGCGGCATGGGGGAAGAAGCACTACGCTAGGGAATCAACAACAGGAGAAAAATTTGTAAAAAAAATCCTTCCTTTCTTATCGGGATCGGGACTAACTAGAATGGTTGGGACAACAAACATCCATCTCGTTCGTATTTTGGATACCCATATAACCATCAAAGACTGTTGAAGTGACTAATTCCGGGAAATTAAGCGGCGTTGAGGACAAATAAATTGTTGAAGTTACGATTGATTTATCCAGTAATAACTTACTAAATGTTAATAAAAGATCCTTTACAGAAAGGTTGGCTAGAGATTTCGTGTAAAAACACTAGTCCCGCTCAGTTGATAATGAGAATATTGCAATCTTTTTTGATTCCATGGATGTTTCTCATTATCCACATAAAGGAGGAGCCGTATGAGATGACAATCTCACGTACGGTTCTGGAACGGAGATTCTTTGAACCGAATGACGACCGTAACGGATGTCGGCTCAATCTGAAGGAAATTATGCGGAAGCTTTACAGAATTATTATGAGGCGATGCGACTGGAAATTGATCCCTATGATCGAAGTTATATACTTTATAACATCGGCCTTATCCACACAAGTAACGGAGAACATACAAAAGCTTTGGAATACTATTTTCGGGCACTCGAACGAAACCCTTTCTTACCTCAAGCTTTTAACAATATGGCCGTGATCTGTCATTACGTGCGACTATCTCCACTATAGAAAGAAAAAAGAAAAGAACCTCCACTAATAGTCATAAATACTAGACAAAAAAAATAGGCTTTCTACATATATATCGTTCGAAACAACGATTTTTATGAGCTGTAGCAAAGAAAGAAACTTCATATTCATAGAAGTAAAAATATGAAGAAATAGAATATATATATGCCTAGATACTTTTTTCTATGGATAAAAGATCTAATTGATAAAGGAAGCACCGTAAAGATCAATTAACAAGGTTTTTGGCCGATACAACCAGAACTGCTTACTTATATGATGATAGATTCGAAATCAACTTATGTAATAAAGTTGATCCCCGAAGGTTTTGAGCAGCGGTGTAGTATCAGATCCCAAAGATAGTAAGTCTTTTCTTATGAAGAAAAGTCTTTCTCACAGATTCTATAGAAATAGATATATTATATATGAAATGATATATGAACTCGAGATAGTTACCTTTGAGAAAATTCAAATAAGAGCGTTAGTATTAATGTCGATGCCTTCTTCTTCAGAAGGTAGGAGAAAAGATAAAACTAAAAACAAAGGATTCAATTGAATTATTAATCCAAATTCAAGTTTTAAACTCATGTAATTAACCTCTTTTCTTGTTATTAACTCCAGAAAAAATGGAAGATCAAAAGAATTGACTGTTGAGCCGTATGAGTCAGGAAACTCTCAAGTACGGTTCTAAGGGAAGGATTTTACTCCCCTATTCCGACCGCGGAGAACAGGCCATTCGACAGGGAGATTCTGAAATTGGAGAATCTTGGTTTGATCAAGCTGCTGAATATTGGAAACAAGCTATAGCCCTTACCCCTGGTAATTATATTGAGGCACAGAATTGGTTGAAGATCACAGGGCGTTTTGAATAAGAACAGTCTTTTTATTATTTTCTTTTTTTTATTCTAATTCAAATATTATTGTCTATATTTTATTCTCTAATAGAGAATAAAATATATAGAAAATCCATTATATATATTGAATTTTTGATAGTTTATTGTCCCCATCAATCAAATAAAAGGGTCCGTTGAGCGCCTCACTGCTATGTCATAATGGATCCGAACACTTGCCCCGGATTCACTTCCGGATCCTAATTGTTCTAGTGAATAACTCAAGAAAATATGGAATAGATGGGAGATAGAAGAGAAAGATATTCAATATAAACATTTCTCATAAGTTCACGAATTATGTTTTATGTTGGCGGGTCTCTTTGTATGTGTTGTCCGGAAAGAGGAGGACTCAATGATTATTCGTTCGCCGGAACCAAAAGTCAAAATTTTGGTAGATAGGGATCCCATAAAAACTTCTTTCGAGCAATGGGCAAAACCTGGTCATTTCTCAAGAACAATAGCTAAGGGACCTGATACTACTACTTGGATCTGGAACCTACATGCTGATGCTCATGATTTCGATAGCCATACTAGTGATTTAGAGGAGATTTCCCGAAAAGTATTTAGTGCTCATTTCGGTCAACTCTCCATTATCTTTCTTTGGCTGAGTGGCATGTATTTCCATGGTGCTCGTTTTTCAAATTATGAAGCATGGCTAAATGATCCTACTCACATTCGACCTAGTGCCCAGGTGGTTTGGCCAATAGTAGGCCAAGAAATATTGAATGGTGATGTAGGGGGAGGTTTCCGGGGAATACAAATAACCTCCGGTTTTTTTCAGATTTGGCGAGCATCTGGAATAACTAGTGAATTACAACTCTATTGTACTGCAATCGGTGCGTTGGTCTTTGCAGCCTTAATGCTTTTTGCTGGTTGGTTTCATTATCACAAAGCTGCTCCAAAATTGGCTTGGTTTCAAGATGTAGAATCCATGTTGAATCACCATTTGGCAGGTCTACTAGGACTTGGGTCTCTTTCTTGGGCGGGGCATCAAGTACATGTATCTTTACCAATTAACCAATTTCTAAATGCTGGAGTAGATCCCAAAGAGATCCCACTTCCTCATGAATTTATCTTGAATCGGGATCTTTTGGCTCAACTTTATCCAAGTTTTGCTGAGGGAGCAACCCCATTTTTTACCTTGAATTGGTCAAAATATGCGGACTTTCTTACTTTTCGTGGAGGATTAGACCCACTAACTGGTGGTCTATGGCTTACTGATATTGCACATCATCATTTAGCTATTGCAATTCTTTTTCTCATTGCGGGTCATATGTATAGAACTAACTGGGGTATTGGTCATGGTATAAAAGATATTTTAGAAGCCCATAAAGGTCCATTTACAGGCCAGGGTCATAAAGGGCTATATGAGATCCTAACAACGTCATGGCATGCTCAATTATCTATTAACCTAGCTATGTTAGGCTCTTTGACCATTATTGTAGCTCACCATATGTATGCTATGCCTCCTTATCCATACCTAGCTACTGATTATGGTACACAACTGTCATTGTTCACACATCACATGTGGATTGGGGGCTTTCTCATAGTTGGTGCTGCTGCACATGCAGCCATTTTTATGGTAAGAGACTATGATCCAACTACTCGATACAACGATCTATTAGATCGTGTTCTTAGACATCGTGATGCAATCATATCACATCTCAACTGGGTGTGTATATTTTTAGGTTTTCACAGTTTTGGGTTGTATATTCATAATGATACCATGAGTGCTTTAGGGCGCCCTCAAGATATGTTTTCAGATACCGCTATACAATTACAACCTGTCTTTGCTCAATGGATACAAAATACCCATGCTTTAGCACCTGGCACAACAGCCCCTGGTGCAACAACAAGCACCAGTTTGACTTGGGGCGGTGGTGATTTAGTGGCAGTGGGCGGCAAAGTAGCTTTGTTACCTATTCCATTAGGAACCGCAGATTTTTTGGTACATCATATTCATGCATTTACAATTCATGTGACGGTATTGATACTCCTAAAAGGTGTTCTATTTGCTCGTAGCTCACGCTTGATACCGGATAAAGCAAATCTTGGTTTTCGGTTCCCTTGTGATGGCCCGGGAAGAGGGGGGACATGCCAAGTATCCGCTTGGGATCATGTCTTCCTAGGATTATTTTGGATGTACAATGCAATTTCTGTAGTAATATTCCATTTCAGTTGGAAAATGCAATCAGATGTTTGGGGAAGTATAAATGATCAAGGAGTAATAACTCATATCACAGGAGGAAACTTTGCGCAGAGTTCGATTACCATTAATGGGTGGCTTCGCGATTTCTTATGGGCGCAGGCATCCCAGGTAATTCAGTCTTATGGTTCCTCATTATCTGCATATGGTCTTTTTTTCTTAGGCGCCCATTTTGTATGGGCTTTTAGTTTAATGTTTCTATTCAGCGGGCGTGGTTATTGGCAAGAACTTATTGAATCCATCGTTTGGGCTCATAATAAATTAAAAGTTGCTCCTGCTACTCAGCCTAGAGCCTTAAGCATTGTACAGGGACGTGCTGTAGGAGTAACACATTACCTTCTGGGTGGAATTGCCACAACGTGGGCATTCTTCTTAGCAAGAATTATTGCAGTAGGATAATGGCTAGGAGGATTTGAAAAGCATTATGGCATTAAGATTTCCAAGGTTTAGCCAAGGCTTAGTTCAGGACCCCACTACTCGTCGTATTTGGTTTGGTATTGCTACCGCACATGACTTCGAGAGTCATGATGATATTACTGAGGAACGTCTTTATCAGAATATTTTTGCTTCTCATTTCGGACAATTAGCAATCATTTTTCTGTGGACTTCCGGGAATCTCTTCCATGTAGCTTGGCAAGGAAATTTTGAGGCATGGGTACAGGATCCTTTACATGTAAGACCTATTGCTCATGCAATTTGGGATCCCCATTTTGGTCAACCGGCTGTAGAAGCTTTTACGCGAGGGGGTGCGCTTGGCCCAGTGAATATTGCCTATTCCGGTGTTTATCAGTGGTGGTATACAATTGGTTTACGTACTAATGAGGATCTTTATACTGGAGCTATTTTTCTATTATTTCTTTCTTTCATATCCTTATTAGCGGGCTGGTTACACCTACAACCGAAATGGAAACCGAGCGTTTCGTGGTTTAAAAATGCCGAATCCCGCCTCAATCATCATTTGTCAGGACTATTTGGAGTCAGTTCCTTAGCTTGGGCAGGGCATTTAGTCCATGTGGCTATTCCAGGATCCAGAGGAGAATATGTTCGATGGAATAATTTCTTAAGTGTATTGCCTCATCCTCAAGGATTAGGGCCATTTTTTACAGGTCAGTGGAATCTTTATGCTCAAAACCCCGATTCTAGTAATCATTTATTTAGTACTTCGCAAGGCGCGGGAACTGCCATTCTAACACTTCTCGGGGGATTCCATCCTCAAACGCAAAGTTTATGGCTTACCGATATGGCCCATCATCATTTAGCTATTGCAATTCTTTTTCTAATTGCTGGTCATATGTATAGAACTAACTTCGGTATTGGGCACAGTATAAAAGATATTTTAGAAGCGCATATTCCTCCGGGGGGTAGATTGGGGCGTGGACATAAGGGTCTTTATGACACAATCAATAATTCAATTCATTTTCAATTAGGCCTTGCTCTAGCCTCGTTAGGGGTCATTACTTCTTTGGTAGCTCAACACATGTATTCGTTACCTGCTTATGCGTTTATAGCACAAGACTTTACTACTCAAGCTGCGTTATATACTCATCATCAATACATTGCAGGATTTATTATGACGGGGGCTTTTGCTCATGGAGCTATCTTTTTTATTAGAGATTACAATCCCGAACAGAATGAGGATAATGTATTGGCAAGAATGTTAGAGCACAAAGAAGCTATCATATCCCATTTAAGTTGGGCCAGCCTATTTCTGGGGTTCCATACTTTGGGACTTTATGTCCATAATGATGTCATGCTTGCTTTTGGCACTCCGGAGAAACAAATCTTGATCGAACCCATATTTGCCCAATGGATACAATCTGCTCACGGTAAAACTTCATATGGTTTCGATGTACTTTTATCTTCAACGAATAGTCCGGCGCTCAATGCGGGGCGAAGCATATGGTTGCCGGGTTGGTTAAATGCTATTAATGAGAATCGTAATTCTCTATTCTTAACAATCGGGCCTGGAGACTTCTTGGTTCATCATGCTATTGCTCTTGGTTTACATACAACTACATTGATCTTAGTAAAAGGTGCTTTAGATGCACGTGGTTCCAAGTTAATGCCGGATAAAAAGGATTTTGGTTATAGTTTTCCTTGCGACGGTCCGGGACGAGGTGGTACTTGTGATATTTCTGCTTGGGACGCATTTTATTTGGCAGTTTTCTGGATGTTAAATACCATTGGATGGGTTACTTTTTATTGGCATTGGAAGCACATTACATTATGGCAAGGTAATGTTTCACAATTTAATGAATCTTCAACCTATTTGATGGGATGGTTAAGAGATTATCTATGGTTAAATTCTTCACAACTTATCAATGGATATAACCCCTTTGGTATGAATAGTTTATCAGTCTGGGCGTGGATGTTCTTATTTGGACATCTTGTTTGGGCTACTGGATTTATGTTCTTAATCTCATGGCGCGGATATTGGCAGGAATTGATTGAAACTTTAGCATGGGCTCATGAACGCACACCTTTGGCGAATTTGATTCGATGGAGAGATAAACCTGTGGCTCTTTCGATTGTCCAAGCAAGATTGGTTGGATTAGTCCACTTTTCGGTAGGTTATATATTTACTTATGCAGCTTTCTTGATTGCCTCTACATCAGGTAAATTTGGTTAATTTCATTCTTTATTGTATCTCCAAAAATTGAATCTCTTTGTATGAAGAAGGTGCTTCTTCTATTTCTACATCTAGGATCCGACTTATTTCTATCATTGATACTAATAGGAAATGAATCATCATCATAATGGCAAAGAAAAGTAGCATTGCCAGGGAGAAGAAGAGGCAAAAATTGGAAAAAAAATATCATTTGATTCGACGATCTCCAAAAAAAGAAATGAGCAAAGCTCAGTCGTTAAGTGAGAAATGGGAAATTAAGGCAAAGTTCGAAGCACTACCGCGTAATAGTGCACCTACACGTCTTCATCGACGTTGTTTTGCGACTGGAAGATCACGAGGTAATTATCGACACTTTGGATTATCTAGACACGCACTTCGTGAAATGGTTCACCAATGTTTGTTGCCCGGTGCAACAAGATCGAGTTGGTAAGAATAAAAAATTCTCTTCATTTTTTTATTCTTTTTGATGATCTGCGATCATAGGACGGTCCCTTGACCATTCCGTATAAATGGTTTATTCTATTTGTACAGATATGGTGGAGGGGCGGCAGGCAAATTCAATCTCTGTTTTCCATTAATTGTCAATTGTTCTTCTTATGGCATGGCGGAGTGGAGCAACTTGGTAGCTCGCAAGGCTCATAACCTTGAGGTTACGGGTTCAAATCCTGTCTCCGCACCATTTTGGATAAAAATGGAAATTCACTTATATATATATTTGATAATATAAAGAAATATACTATTCAATACAGAAGTAACGGCGGATAGCGGGAATTGAACCCGCGTCTTCTCCTTGGCAAAGAGAAATTATACCATTCAACTATATCCGCATTTTTTTATTCTAATTGATACTTTCTATATCAATTCGATTTGTGCAGAGATGTATTTGATATCTATTAGGAGTGATCAATAAAAAAGTCGAAATCTATAGATATATATCTATCTTATCTTTAATCAATTTCTCTATGTATGTATTAGATAAAGGATACATACATGGAGAAATTGATTTATCCAAAAGATTTGACTTCAATTGAAATTGGGTTAGTGATGAAGTCGGAGGGTTTCCTCGAAGCATCCATGGCTGAGTGGTTAAAGCACCCAACTCATAATTGGCGAAGTCGTGGGTTCAATTCCTACTGGATGCATCCCCATAGAAATATCCCCCACTCGATTTTTGTTACAGAATGAAATTTGTAAATACAGCTACATGATTATCTGAATTATATTGACTATATTCATTCTTTATCTTCTTTTCAAAAAAAAAACGATTGGATCCGTATCAATATCAATGGAATCTCATCATCCATCAATAACAAAGGTGTGGTCGATTCAATCCAATTATGTTAGAATAGTTATAATAACATTTGATCTGTATCAATGGACGATGGACTCCCAAGAAACGGTAGAAGAATGCGACCTATTATGGGACATACAATGCATTACAAACGTATGATCATTATGCTTGAACCGGCTTATTCGATTCCTTAGAATCGGGTTATTCTATTCCACCTCTTAGTTAGAAAGAAAAGAACTTAAACAATTAATAACATGGCGATACATAAAACTTCGAGCCCGAGCACACGCAATGGAGCCTTAAACAGTCAAGTGAAATCCAATTCACGAAATCGTTTGATTTCTGGACAACATCATTGTTGTAAAGGGCGTAATGCCAGAGGAATTATTACCGCAGGGCATAGAGGGGGAGGTCATAAGCGTCTATACCGTAAAATTGATTTTCGACGCAATGAAAAAGACATATATGGTAGAATCATAACTATAGAATATGACCCTAATCGAAATGCACACATTTGTCTCATACACTATGGGGATGGTGAGAAAAGATATATTTTACACCCCAGAGGGGCTATAATTGGAGATACCATTGTTTATGGTACAGAAGTTCCTATAAAAATGGGAAATGCCCTACCTTTGAGTGCGGTTTGAACTATTGATTTACGTAATTGGAAGTAACCAATTAGGTTTATGGCGAAACCTAGAAATCGATCTCTTATCCAATTGGAGTACCTCTACAGGATAGACTTCAACAGAAAACTGAAGAGTAACGGCAGCAAGTGATTGAGTTCAGTAGTTGCTAATATACCATTATTGACCCTAGAGATATAGTAATATGGAGAAGACAAAATTGTTTCAAGCACCGACAGAACACGAAGCGCTCCTCGTTTCAAACAAATAAGGGGAAGATCCGGATTATTCACATTTCATTTGATGGTCAAGGACAAATTGAAAGCGAAGCAGTGGTAATTCTAAGGATTCCCCCGGGAAAAAATAGAAATGTCTCCTACGTTACCCGTACTAGGTGTAAGTAGCAACGTAATTTCATAGAGTCATTCGGTCTGAATGCTACATGAAGAACATAAGCCAGATGAAGGAACGGAACAGAAAGACCTAGGATGTAGAAGATCATAACATGAGTCATTCGGAAGATTTGGATTCGTATAATATATATCCACTCATGTGGTATGGTACTTCGTTATGTCATTTATAATCTACGAAATAAACGATATATAAGATGCAGCTGTATAGATATTAGAATCTACATCCAGAAAGCCGTATGCTTTGGAAGAAGCTTGTACAGTTTGGGAAGGGGTTTTGATAAGAATCTACTTCAACCGATATGCCGTTAGGCACGGCCATACATAACATAGAAATAACACTTGGAAAGGGTGGACAATTAGCTAGAGCAGCGGGTGCTGTAGCGAAACTGATTGCAAAAGAAGGTAAATCAGCAACATTAAAATTACCTTCTGGCGAGGTCCGTTTGATATCCAAAAACTGCTCAGCAACAGTTGGACAAGTAGGGAATGTTGGGGTAAACCAGAAAAGTTTGGGCAGAGCCGGAGCTAAACGTTGGCGAGGCAAGCGTCCTGTAGTAAGAGGGGTCGTTATGAACCCTGTAGACCATCCACATGGGGGTGGTGAAGGGAGGGCCCCAATTGGTAGAAAAAAACCCTCAACTCCTTGGGGTTATCCTGCACTTGGAAGAAGAACTAGAAAAACGAATCAATATAGTGATAATTTGATTCTTCGTCGCCGTAGTAAATAGTCGAGCGTAAGCGTAGATAAAATAGAATTTGTTTCTTCGTCTTTACAAAAGAAAATAGCAATTTACTGGGACATTATAGGATTTTCTTTTTTTAGAGATTCTATATTTTAGAATTGGAAATATAAGAGAACAAAATTAACTTTTTTAGTTATTATAGGAGGAATAATTAACTATGACACGTTCACGAACAAAAAATCCTTTTGTAGCCAATCATTTATTAAGAAAAATAAAGAAGCTTAACACAAAAGGAGAAAAGGAGTTAATAAAAACTTGGTCCAGAACATCTACCATTATACCTACAATGATTGGGCATACCATTGCTATCCATAATGGAAAAGAGCATTTACCTATTTATATAACAGATCGTATGGTAGGCCATAAATTAGGAGAATTTTCACCTACTCGAAAACTTGGGAGGGTATCCAAAAAATGAGAAAAAATATATTTCTCAATTTACCCTTGGACCTATATTTTTTTACCATATATTTAAAAATACAGGTCACAATCATCATTGAAGTGAATTTTCCCATTCATTTTAGGATACTTTTCGCAATCATCATTGATAAAAATGAACATTATGAGGATTCGGATTAATTAATAAATTACTCAATCTGTTGCAGAATAAAAAGAATTGTATTATTCTGCAACAGAAAAAGAAATAAAGATATAGAAAGTTTAATAAAAAAAAATATAATTATGGATAAACAAAAAGATACCGAGTGGTGGTTATGGGCCAAAAAATACATCCGCTTGTTTTCCGACTTGTGTGCAACTCAAAGTCATTATTCTATTTGGTTTGCAAAACCAAAAATGTATTCCGAGAATGTAAAAGAAGATAAAATTATACGATATTGTATCAATAATTTTATACAAAAAACGGTACCCGAATCCTGTGAATTCGAGACCGATATCTCTGGCTATGGAATGGGACGAATAAAGATTCAAAAAAGAATCGATCTGATTAAAGTGATAATCTATATGGGACTTCCAGACTCCTTAAAAGAAAAGGTTAAGGATCTAAGAGTCGAACAATTAAAGACTCAAGTGCAAAAAAAAGTAACTTGTGGGAACCGAGAACTCGACCTTGAAATTACAAAACTTCCAAGTCCTTATCTTTATAGAGACGCTAAAATTGTTGCAGAATTTTTAAGCGAACTATTACGGAATCGAATTTCGTTTCGTAAAGCAATGCAAAAAGGTATTGAATTAGCTGAACAGGCAGATACAAAAGGAGTTCAAATAAAAATTGCGGGACGTATGGAAGGAAAAGAAATTGCACGTGTCGAATGGACGAGAGAAGGTAGGGTTCCTCTACAAACCATTCGAGCTCCAATGGATTTTTGTTCCGTTCCACTTGTAACTTTGTTTGGGGTATTCGGAGTCAAAATCTGGATATTTCAAAACTTCTAAACAACGACTAATCAACTTTCCCTTATAACGTTGCATCTTTTTTTAAAACAAAAAATGACAATTTGAAATACTTTACGTTGAAGAAATTACAAAATTTGGAAGATTGAATAAAAAAAAATTAATGAATCATTTTAGAATGAAGGAGTTGCTATGCTTAGTGTGTGACTCGTTGGTTTTTTTTGAGTGTTTCAATTTCTACAAAAATTCGTAGAATTCATTACTATAAAAAACCTACTCATCGCTTCCCATTATCTGGATAGAAAGAACTGCCGAAAATAGAAAATCAAAATAAGGATCTATGTGGTGATATAATTATAGCAACTGAAATAAAAAAATAAAATTATTAGTTGTAAAGCAATAAGAATATACAGATAAATGAAGGGGTGAAAGAAAGCTAGAAAAAGGATATTAATGATATAGAATTCTACTATGTAAAGGTCTATTGGTCATCTCATAAAAAGTAGTGTAATAAAGCATCAATATTCAAAATTCATCCATATATGGATGAATATTAGAATAAACGAATAAAGAGCCACGAATCAAGAAAACTGAGAGGGTTGATTCAACAAAAAAGAATAAAAAAAAAACAAAATCTTATTAATCTTATTAAAGCAGCTCCATTGTAGAATTTAGACCTAACCATAAATTGAAAAGCGATGGGAACGACGGAACCTGTGAATACAAAAGATTCCATGAAAATTAGAAATCTTACTGATTCATTAGATGGGATGGCGGAAGAAACTAAAAATTCATGGTTTTTTGAGGAGTTGTGGACGAACCCAACATTACATCTTCAATTTATAATCAGAGAGTCAATATTCGCCCGCGAAAATCCCGCGATTCTATTTCATTTTCTATTTTAGAAAAAAATATGTATATTAGTGTATATTATTTTAATTATTATTCTTTTTTCGGTTCCAGATTTTTCAATCGATTTATTTGCGAGGAGCCGTATGAGGTGAAAATCTCATGTACGGTTCTGTAATAGAGATGGAATTGAGAAATAACCATCAACTATAACCCAAAAAGAACGAGATTCCGCAAACATCATAGAGGGAAATTAAAAGGAAACGCCTCTCGCGGTAATAAAATTTGCTTCGGAAAATATGCTCTTCAGGCACTTGAGCCCGCTTGGATCACATCTAGACAACTAGAAGCGGGTCGACGGGCAATGTCACGAAATGTTCGCCGGGGTGGACAAATATGGGTCTGCATATTTCCAGACAAACCAGTTACAGTAAGACCTACCGAAACGCGTATGGGTTCGGGAAAAGGATCGCCTGAATATTGGGTAGCTGTTGTTAAACCCGGAAAAATACTTTATGAAATGGGAGGGGTCCCAGAAAATATCGCTAGAAAGGCGATTTCAATAGCGGCATCCAAAATGCCTATACGAACTCAATTCATTTTTTCCAAATAATCATTAGAACGAATGTTAGTATGAAAAAAGGAAATTCTCCGTTTCTTTTTTTTTTTGAACACACAATATTTTTTTTATTTCAACTTTTTGACTGAAAGATAAGAAAAAAGGATATGATTCAACCTCAAACCTATTTAAATGTAGCCGATAATAGCGGAGCGCGCGAATTGATGTGTATTAGAATCATAGGAGCTAGTAATCGACGGTATGCTTATATGGGTGACATTATTGTCGCTGTAATCAAAAAAGCAGTGCCAAATTCATCGTTAGAAAGATCTCAAGTCATCAGAGCTGTAATTGTACGTACCTCTAAAGAACTAAAACGTCATAATGGTATAATAATAAAATATGATGATAATGCAGCCGTTCTCATTGATAAACAGGGAAATCCAAAAGGAACTCGAATTTTTTCCGCAATAGCCCGAGAATTGAGACAGTTAAATTTTACTAAAATAATTTCACTCGCACCCGAGGTGCTATAATCTGATATAATACGTTATACTTGATATTTGATGGAGTATCCCCATGAATCGGTAGTAGGATTTATATATATATTATATAAATATAAAGGGGATCCATACATAAATATCCATGAACAGGATCTATGGTCCATATACACACATAGACCTAAGGATACATACATCAAGGGTTATTGGAGATTCCATGTACTAATTCATGATTTAACATGTACAGAATAAAAGCCTTTCATTTGTTTATTTTCGAGAAAAATATTAAAATAAAAATGAAATATATACTCTCTTCAACCGGGTTATTCTACCTCTTATAAATAAAAAAAAAAAAACAGCTCCGTTATCTTAGAAAGAAAACCCTATTATCTTCCACCTAATAGCATAAAAAAACATAATTACAGGAGGCTATCATGAACAAAGATATGATCGGAAATATGTTCACATTGTTACGCAATGCGGACATGAATAGAAAAAGAATTATTCCAATACCGTTCACTAAGATGAACGAAAACATTGTTCAAATTCTTTTACGACAGGGTTTTCTTGAAAACGTCAGAAAACATCGAGAAAGCAACAAAAAGTTTTTAGTTTTAACTCTAAAGTATAGAAGAAATAATAAAGGATCATATCCTTTTAAAAGTTGTTTAAATTTTAAACAGATTAGTACGCCCGGTCTACGAATATATTCTAACTATCCCAAAATCCCAAAAGTTTTGGGAGGAATAGGGATTGTAATTCTTTCTACTTCTAGGGGTATAATCACCGATCGACAGGCTCGATTAGAAAAAATAGGAGGTGAGATAATATGCTTAATATGGTAAAATTACTTCTTCCGATTACGAAACACACAGACGATTTTATGAAAGTCATGAAAAAAGAATTTCAGGATGACGACTCCAAATTTATAGTTAGAGACCCAGTAGAACCCTCCGCAGAATTCTATTTTATCCGAATGTATTCGCAATATAATCGAAGAGAAACACGATTTTTATTGTATCGCTTTTATTTAGAAGCCCATATGAATATTTTGTTTGGTGCGCTTCTGGATCCCAATTGGGGCCCTTTGGATGTTGTTATTTTGGCTGGTCCTAGTGACGATGACGATCATGGTGGGTACTTCGCTTAATTTTATTGAATCTATCAATTTACCTAAAGCAACCTGCAACGTTGCAGGTTGCTTTAGGTAAATTGAATTTCAAGAGAAAAAAAAAAACACCCAAGGATATTTCTCTATGATTACCTTACATTTGGTAACCTTCTATATTCCGATTTCGGAACACGCAGACGATTTTCTAGCAGAAATAGACAAAGACCTTAAGTATGAGGGCTTATTTATAAAGGTGAGCTCAGCAGCCACCTCAGATTCATATTTTGTTGTAGGATATATGCAATATGATCGAGAATTTGTACACAGTTTATTGTATCAACATTATTCTCGAAATGCCGGTCGGCAGATTTTGATTTTGGAAGAGATTGATGAAGATTTTGGCCCTATTGATTGATAGGGTTTCTATTCTTGGGGACGTCGATGACGACGACCACCCGACTCTTTTATAACTTGAAAATATTTTTTAGGAGGAACAATTTTAAGTTCAAAATGTAAGGAAACCCCATTTTCTTACAATATATAAATTTGGTATTCAATTTAATTTCTAAGGAGTTAAAAATATGAAAGTAGCGGCCTCTGTTCGTAAAATTTGTGCAAAATGTCGATTGATCCGTAGGCGAGGTCGACTTATAGTAATTTGTTCGAATCCAAAACATAAACAACGACAAGGATAATATTAAATTAATATAAAATATTAAATTAATATAAATTAAGGGCTTTCCATTAATAAGATTTTGAATAGAATTCAAAATCTTATTAATGGAAAGCCCTTTTCTTAAATACTAAATCATACAAATCGAAAAATTTAGATTCTATATTCGAATCTAGTCTATAGTTATAAGTATTCGAATAAATAGAATTGCTTATTGCTTAATATTTGAAAAAAGGGTATTCTATATTAATCGAATTATAGAATACAATAGAATAACTAGTTAGAAAATAGTAAAGAATCCTTTTTGACAGGAAATGGATATATCCATATATTTCGGACTTATCTTTTTTTTTAAATAAAAAAAAAATGGCAAAATCTATACCAAAACTTGGTTCACGGAAAACTGGACGTATTGGTTCGCGTAAGCATCCGCGTAAAATACCAAAGGGGGTTATTTATATTCAAGCTAGTTTCAATAATACCATTGTGACTGTTACAGATGTAGGAGGTCGGGTGATTTCTTGGTCCTCCGCCGGTTCATGTGGATTCAAGGGTACACGAAGGGGGACACCATTTGCCGCTACAACCGCAACGGGAAATGCTCTTCGAACAGTAGTCGATCAAGGCATGCAACGAGCAGACGTCAGCATAAAGGGTCCCGGTCGAGGAAGAGATGCGGCATTAAGAGTTATTGTTCGAAGTGGGATACTATTAAACGTTATACGGGATGTAACCCCTATACCATATAATGGATGTAGGGCTCCTAAAAAAAGACGTGTGTAAAACTAACAATAAATATGAAAGAAAAAGATTTCAAGAGAAATAAACAATTAAATCAAGAGTTTCATAAAAATAGATTACTATGATTCGAGAAAAACTAAAAGTATCTACTAAGACACTACAGTGGAAGTGTGTTGAATCAAGGGTAGACAGTAAGCGTCTTTATTATGGACGCTTTATTCTGTCTCCACTTCTGAAAGGTCAAGCAGATACAATAGGCATTGCAATGCGAAGAATTTTGCTCGGAGAAATAGACGGAACATGTATCACACGTGCAAAATCTGAGAAAATACCACATGAATATTCTACCGTAGTAGGTATTCAAGAATCAATACATGAAATTTTAATGAATTTGAAAGAAATTGTATTGAGAAGTAATCTGTATGGAACTCGGGAGGCGTCTATTTCTTTCAAAGGTCCTGGATATGTAACTGCTCAAGACATCATTTTACCACCTTCGGTGGAAGTCATTGATAAGACACAACATATAGCTAACCTAACGGAACCTATTAATTTGTGTATTGAATTACAAATTGAGAGAAAGCGGGGATATCGTATAAAAACACTAAACAACATTCAAGATGGAAGTTATACTATAGATGCTGTATTCATGCCTGTTAGAAATGCAAATTATAGTATTCATTCTTATGTGAATGGAAATGAAAAACAAGACATACTATTTCTCGAAATATGGACAAATGGAAGTTTCACTCCTAAGGAAGCACTTTATGAAGCCTCCCGGAATTTGATTGATTTATTTATTCCTTTTTTACATGCAGAAGAAGAAAACTTCAATTTGGAAAACAATCAACACAAAATGACTTGGCCCCTTTTTACTTTTCATGATCATGATAGATTCGTTAAGGATAAACTAACGAACACTCAAAAAGAAATTACATTGAAATCCATTTTTATTGACCAATTAGAATTGCCTCCCCGGATCTATAATTGTCTTAAAAAGTCCAATATACATACAGTATTTGAATTTTTGAATAAGAGTCAAGAAGACCTTATGAAAATTGAACATTTTCGCGTAGAAGATTTAAAAAATATATTAAACATTTTACAAATCGAAAATCATTTTGTATAAATTGAAAATCCATTGGATTTTTTTGAATCTTTCATTTTTTTTTTATTTATAAAAAGAAAGCTTCCAATATTAAATTTGAATCTTTAGCACAAATCAATATATTCAGAATAGGTATAAAATGAAATAGATGGATCTAGGGATTAGTCATTTCAAAGTGAATTTTCCCTAGATACACAATACACCTGTCATGATATTTTATTTGACAATAGAATCAATTTAAAAAATCCCTAACGTTAGGGATTTTTCAATAGGTAATGTTGCTCCAATACCCAACCAAAGAGCCACGACGGTACCAATCAAAAAGACGGTTGTTGCTACTGGACGCCGAAATGGGTTTTGGAACTTATTAACATTTTCCAAAAAAGGTACTGTTAATAATCCCGCGGGTACTGAAACCATTAAAAGAACGCCCAATAATTTATTGGGTACGGTACGAAGTATTTGAAATACGGGAAAAAAATACCATTCGGGCAATATTTCCAAAGGAGTTGCAAACGGATCCGCGGGTTCCCCAATCATTGATGGTTCGAGAACCGCTAAGCCTACGTTACAGGCAATAGTACCCAGAATAACTACTGGAAAAATATATAAAAGATCGTTAGGCCATGCGGGTTCGCCATAATAATTATGACCCATCCCTTTGGCCAATTTCGCTCTTAATACAGGATCCGTCAAATCAGGTTTTTTTGTTATTGGGATAGGTGAATTCTTATAGATCCATCCTCCGAAAGAACCGGACATGATAATTTTGCATCATCCGGCTCGAGCACGAATCAAACAAACTGAATGCAGACATAGAAATTCTTTATATGTTAGTCACTCATATATCATGATTCTATGTAATAATATGTAATAAAATGGATTTAATTGTTTTTTTTTCGAAATTACAACTATCCATTGTAAATGCAAAAAATTCAGTTCTTATTTTTAAGTAAATGCTTTTCACCCAAGTAAGTTTTCAAAATCCAAAGTTCTTTCTGGGTGATCTCAAACCTTTCGCCTGGTATACCTCAAAAAAAGAATTTTCGGAATTTTTGACATAGAAAGGATTTACTTGTTACTAATATAATACAACCCGCTTTTTCTTTAGATCTACTTGTTTAACTCCGATAGTATCATAAATTGAGTCAATGCATAGGAAATGAATGCATTTCCATACTATTAAGTTTAATGAAATACATGTTACATAATTTAGATTATATCATTTTACTTATTTTACTGGATATTACGGAGCCTGTTCATGCACAGGATATGATCGAGTCTGATCATAGAAAATATTTTCTTCAAGCGAACCGGACTGACTATCCTCTGTAGAGGACTGGCGCCGTGGTTGGAACAAAGACACATTTAATTGTGAATTCAAATGTGGCAGATAAGATGAAGTCATATATCTGCATGGCCCAATCAATAGTTCAAGTCATACACTCCCATAATCCATTCTTTTTTCGGAGAGTTCCCTTCCACTATTCGTGTATGTCAAATAAAGAATCCAATTTATTTTGTTAAGTGGAAGGGAAATATCCAAATACATGTCTTATTCAAAAAAAATAATGCATATTTGTAGCAATGAAATACTATTACTCCTCCCCCAAATGATTTATTACAAATATCTATGATTCATATTCTCTATAAAGGACCGGAAATTCCTTGCTTACGTATCATTGGAAAGTGCATTAACATGAATACGGCAGTAAGTAGAGGTAATACAAAAGTATGTAAACTATAAAAACGAGTCAAGGTAGATTGTCCCACACTAGCGCTGCCGCGCAATAACTCTACCACCGAGGATCCTATTACAGGAATAGCATCGGGTACACCTGTTACAATTTTGACTGCCCAATAACCAATTTGGTCCCAAGGTAAAGAATAACCAGTTACACCAAAGGATGCAGTCAATACACCCAAAATTACACCTGTAACCCAAGTCAATTCGCGAGGTTTTTTAAAACCACCAGTGAGATACACGCGAAATACGTGCAAGATCATCATTAATACCATCATACTTGCTGACCATCGATGAACTGATCGGATTAACCAACCAAAGTTAGCCTCAGTCATTATATATTGAACAGAAGCAAAAGCCTCCGTAACGGTTGGACGATAATAAAAAGTCATAGCAAAACCCGTCGCTACTTGGACTAAAAAACAAGTAAGTGTAATTCCTCCTAAACAATAAAATATATTTACATGAGGAGGGACATATTTACTAGTTATATCATCGGCAATGGCCTGAATCTCAAGACGTTCTTCGAACCAATCATAGACTTTATTGAGATAGGTAAACCAAGGAACCCCCCTTCGAACCGTATATGAAAATTTCATCTCGTACGGCTCAAACAAAAAGACTCAAATACTGGTTATTTGGAAAACAGATATGTGTAATAGAAAGTTTGAAACTTCTGAAGTTAATCCTATGATTCCAGTCTTTTTTGAAGATCCAAAAAATAGAAATCTACAAGATATTCTTAGTGTTTATAATGCCAAAATTTCAAGTCGGCTCACTCGTCTTTTCTCTTGATCCTTACAGGCCTCTTGAATATTCTATTATTTACTTCATTTTTTTTGTATTGTGTATGTAATAAGATTTGACTTCTGTTTTTTTTTTTTATTGATAAGAATTTTCTTGTTAAGACCCTATAGAATCAATGGAAAACCTGAGATTCATACCAGAACCACGATGATTTCCAAAAAAACCTTTAATCGAAGTCCAAGAATTCCCTGAGTAAGAACTGCTAGATCATCACTTATTCAATTTCAATAAATAGATATAATGAAAAAAAAAAAATACAAAGAAATGGATAAGCGGCGGCCGAATAAAATTCCATTTCTTTTTCTAAATGAATTCTTCTAACTCTTTCATTTTTTTTCGTCCGGTTGCGAGGTCTAAATATAAATATTAAGTATGAATCATAGTTCTAACACTTTAGAATCTATTTATTTTCTATATTCCGTGCTCCAGATACTAGAATAAATATCTGACGGGGTAAAGCCATCTATCAAGATAAGATGACGTATCCATTTTATGTTCTGTACTATCAATAGGATCCATTATAACAAGTCACACACTCATATTCCGGAAATAGAGAAACAAAGAAGTTTCGCGGTCCAACTACCAAATCAAAATGGAATGGTCTAAAAATGAACGATCTAAATGCTAAACTTGACTTTTCTATTGAAAAGCTAGTTAGTTGGTTCTTGTGAATCGAATTCTCTAATTCATGGAAATTTGGTCCAGTAAAAGGGACGAATTATAAATCTCTAAAATAATAGAGAGAAATACCGCAAATAGGGCCATTGCAACCCCCATCCAAGGGGTAGTTCCCCACCCCGGAGCTACTTTACCATATTCTGAATTCAATGGTTTCAATAAATCTCCTACAACAGTTCGTCTTGGACCAGATCTAGAACTACCCTCAACGGTTTGTGTAGCCATAAATCCTATTTTTTTATTGAGATCTGTTGACTTTGTATACCATTCCGCTGTAGATAAAGGATCTTACCCTA